>PTEX01000075.1:2115745-2195964 GCA_003342815.1 Eudromia elegans
GGCCTGAGGCGCCGAGCGCCGCCCTGCGCGGCGCTTCCGCACGCGGGAGGCGCCGGGCTCGTCCCCTCCGCCGCCCGCCTCGTCCCCTCCGCCGCCCGCGCCCTCTCCGGCGTCCCTCGTTGCCTGCTCGCCGACTCCCGCGTGCAAGATGGTGGACCCCGTGGGGTTCGTGGAGGCGTGGAAGGCGCAGTTTGCGGACTCCGAGCCTCCCAAAATGGAGCTGAAATCCGTGGGGGACATCGAGCAGGAGCTCGAGCTGTGCAAGGCGTCCATCCGGAGGCTGGAGATGGAGGTCAACAAGGAGAGGTTCCGCATGATTTACCTGCAGACCCTCCTGGCCAAGGAGAAGAAGAGCTACGACAGGCAGAGATGGGGCTTTAAACGTATTTCTCAGGTGCCTGAAGGGGGTGCGGAGCAGCAGATCCCGGAGCTGCATCATCACCCGTCTGCTGACCAAGAGGAGTGTGAGAAAAGCAAGTCGCAGCACGGGGAGGAAAAGTTCAAGCCCAGGATCTCCTCCCTGCGGAAGCTCTCCACCCAGAGCGACGGCTCGGACCTGTCGCCCCTGGACAGCCCCCATCACGGAGAGGGAGAGCAGGACAGGTGTAAGTACTACGGGGACGAGAAACTGAAGCGAGTTGCTGAGGATGCGGAGAGTCGCTGTGATACGGATGGGTCTCCTTCGAAACACAGGTCGGCTTCCTCCCGCAGGCCGGCGGGATCTGCTGAGAAGGACGGGCCGTTCGAGCCGCCCTCTAAGGACAGGGGGAACACCACGAGCGTGGCAGCCCTAAGGTCCAATTTTGAGAGGTTTAAAAAGGTTAATTCGCATTCTTCTGGAGATAACAAGGACGTTGTTGAAAAGCCCTTTTACGTGAACATGGAGTATCATCACGAGAAGGGTCTAGTGAAGGTCAACGATAAAGACGTTTCTGATAAAATAAGCTCTCTTGGCAGCCAAGCCATGCAAATGGAACGGAAAAAGTCCTTGCACTCCCTCCCCTCTACCGTGGTACCCAGCTTTAGTGAGTTCCAGAGGCCCACCTACCGGGGAAGAGCCTCGGAGAGCAGCTTTGGCTACGATGGAGAGTATGAGGATGCTGAACTCAACCCCAGGTTTCTCAAAGATAATCTAATTAAYGCCAACGGCAGCAACCGTCCACCCTGGCAGCCCCTGGACTTTCAACCCTATCAGAGTATCTATGTGGGTGGAATGATGGGGGATGGAGAAGGGAAAGGACCAATCCTGCGAAATCAGAGCACGACTGATCAGGAAAAGCATCTCACTTGGCCTAGGAGATCTTATTCCCCCAGGAGTTTTGAAGACATTGGGGGAGGATATACGCCGGATTGTAGCTCCAATGAGAACCTTACCTCCAGTGAGGACGACTTCTCCTCAGGGCAGTCCAGCCATGTGTCCCCCAGCCCTACGACGTACCGCATGTATCGGGATAAGAGCCGTTCTCCCTCGCAGAACTCGCAGCAATCCTTCGACAGCAGCAGCCCTCCCACCCCCCAGTCTCAAAAACGGCACCGGCAGCAGCAGCAAGTCATTGTGTCGGAGGCTACTATTGTGGGAGTCCGAAAAACAGGGCAGATCTGGCCCAACGATGGAGATCTGCCTTCTGGGAGGTGTCACCAGGACAGCTGTTTCCATGGGGATACAGGTGTGTGCTTCTTGTGCAAGCAACTTCTTGATTCTCTCTTTTTTTTCGTAGGGAGTGGGCAATAGCATCATGGAAACAACCAGGAGAGGCTTTCTAGGTGATCCTGGGAGAATTGCCCACGGGGGCAACTGCTCAGTGTCAGAAAGCTGTGCTTATTTTGTAGTTGTCTGATTCAAGAATTTCCTGCAGAAATATACCTCTGATTGCATTTTGGAAATATGGTTTTGTTTCCCAGAAAGTATCCCAATTTTTTGTTTTGTTTGAAGGGATCGATGGAATCCCCCATAAATCAGTTCTCAAAAGTTTCCATGCGTAGGAGATAAGAGGGGACTAGAGGTGTCCCTCCCTCTTGTTCTTTTGAGGAGAAGTAGCCAAGCTCTGCCCCAGAGTGGGAGCAAGTCAAAACCTGAGGGTCTGGCTGGAGCTCTGCCGTGACGCTCTTCCCCTAAYCTTGTTTTTTCCTGCCTGTATTAATTGGGGTGCTTGTTTCTCCTCTGGTCTCAAGTCATCCTTCAATTAGAGGTGATCAGAGATGATGATTGTGCAGCCCTGTTCTTGCYGATTTCTGCTATCCTGATGGGAGAGAAGAACTTGGACTATTATGGAAGCCCTGAGGGAGAGCTGTTAATTTAGTTTTAGCAGAGTAAGAATTTTTGTTTTGGGAAGAGCAGGGCACGTTTGAACCTATTCTTATATAAGCTATGCAGGCATGCTGTTCGTTCAGATGTTTGTGTGTGAGTTGGTGGAAGCGGGGAACACTGAAATACGTTGAATCCGATGGATTCAGTGGAGGCATGTGGACATCTGGATGTATTTAGCAGCGCRCAAAATGTAAACAGTATCTTGTGCTAACCCCAGTAGTCTCCTAGTAAAGGAGAAGCAATGAATTCCAGGAATGAAGACACTGATAACTCACTAACTTTAAATGATAGAAGTCTCTTGTGTGTGTGTTCCCCCCAGCTTTGAATCTGTAATTTTAATAAAGRATTAACTTGATACTTGACAACACGATTAGTTCCTGAAGTAGCAGGTGAATCAAAGCCCAGAAGAGAGGCTTTCAGAGAGGAGCCTGTCAGATTGTGTCAGGTTGATGCCAGAGYAACTTATCTGGAAGGAGATTCCTGCGTGTCCTTTCCCTGCTGTTTGTTTAGTGCCTGCCATATTCCTGGGGAGCAACAACCAAAGGAGTTGTTTTTCCCTCTTGCTGCTTCCCCTGCCTTGTTTCTCGTTGCTGGGCTAGTGGACAGCTGTACGTTTGTGATGGGTGTTCACTGTACGTGAAACGTCATTACCCTGTCCTCACAGTGACTTCTTCCTTATCAGATTATATACACATATTTGTTTTCTCTCCAGGCCTGCTGCATTCTTRTTGAGTCTCATGCATATGTGAGTATCTTGCAGGGTGCAGAAGTAATGCAGGGGAGAGGCTGGATCTAGTGCTGGTTTCAACTGAGCTGCAGCCATCTGTCTCTGCTCTTGTTTACTGATGCTCTTTAGATGACTGAGAAGCCTCCTGGCAGTTGTGGTTTGCAGAGGGAAACAAAGGGCAAAAATAACAAAGGTTGGTGTGGCTTTGGGATAGATTCAGCTTTCAGATGAGCCATGGCTCAATTTTAGTTTGAATGATTTCGTTCAGTTTCATTAGCTTTGTGAGATCCAGTGATAATAAAATGGACTGCTGAAAGCTGAGAGCAGCTAAAAGCCCTTGTTCCGGTGGAAAGCTTAGCGTCCTCTTCCTGAGGATGACCATGCGACTGCAGACAAGGACAGAATGTAACTGATCTCCTTCTGCTTCCCTCAGCATAGGGGATAAGACAGCAAGCCTAGCAGGAACCTTCACCAGATGGCTAATCATTTCTGTCTTGCACATTAGCTGGTGGCAACTTTTTACTTAACCAAAAAGGCTGATGTGTTTAGGAGGACCATGATTCTGGTTTATTCCTACTGAGCCTCATTTTATATGATTCTGTATTTTTCCTGCTTAGGAAGAAGTTCAGTCTGAAACCAATTGGCAGAACTTCTTTTTCATAAAGCAAACACAAAAGGTGTGGGCGGTTGTTCTGCAGCACCACAGGATCCGGGAGCAGCTTGTGGCCCCAGCCAGCCTCGCAGCACCTGCGCTTGGGTCACAGCCTCTGCCTGTCCTCTCTGCAGCTGGGCTTGAACACAGAGTGCAAGTCAGAATCCCAGCAGGTTCTGTCCAGCCTTAATGTTAATTAGCATCAAACGGGATTTGTTCAACAGTGTTTGGCTTCTTTGGACGTGCAGATTCCGTCACCTTAATGGCTTTGCTTTTCATGACTTCRGTTCATAATAATGCTGAACGCGGTGTAGACAGACGCCCCATGAGCTTCCTGTCTGGCCCGACTGTGCCTGCACATCTCGAGTTTGGCTGGGGAGCACTTGCTATTTTGTCTAAATTCTTTCTCAAGTTCACAGYTGAGCGATCATTTGTGTAACTTTGCATTACAAAACAGGGCCAGAAGGAAGTCACCTAAGTCTCAAGTGAATGGAATCTGAGCCAGTATTTGATATGTGTTCCTGCAGATGACTTGCTAAATCAAGGTGGTAGGATTTTAGCTTTTTTCAAGGATGATGCCTAGTGTGAGATGTGGAAACAACTCTATTTTCTGTGAAACTTTGCCTAGATTTCATTAAAATACATTTTTTGAGGAATTGCATAACAGCCATTAGCTATAATAGGTGTAGGGAAAATCAAGCGTATAATAAATGTGAATATTTTGACTACAATTGCTTGGGGAGAGTAAGAATATTTTTTAATTCTCTGTAATCTTTTGTAGCAGACACAGGAACTCTAGAAGCTGCAGTTGTGCTTTCTGCTCAAAATCCAGGGGAGAGTCGCATGGAGCGGATATACAGTGGAGAGGCCTCCCGATGACCTTGGTTGTCAGRTTTTTTTAAGCTAGTTAATCGAGGAGCTGTTAATTGAGAAGCACACTGAAGTTGATGCATGGTATTACAGCTTGCTACATAAAACTAGGGCATGAGCTGTGAATGATCTGTGCATAAAATGATTTTATCTATCTGCATAAGAACATAGAAACACTGACTGGAGTGCACATAGCAACTTTACAGGTAAATATTATCTTTCTTGTGTGTATTTTTATGCATGAATAGTGACTTCTGTCCTCTTGAGAGGACTTCATAGCGCTCTCCAAAGAGTTCTGCCACTGTATCTAGAATATTAGCAGCAGCCACAGTGTGGAATATAAAGCGATCAGTTTGGAGATATGTATTATTTAATTCTGCTGGGAGTAACTGTGCTTATTTTAGTCTCTGCTAGGTGTGGGAGTGCTGAGTGCTGCTTTCTGGAGCAGGGTGTTCTCTGTGCTTTTAGTGAGCTGGATGTGGACAGAGAGGAGAGCGCTGGAACTTACCCGTGTATGTGAACTGCAGGACTCGCATGGCCTGTTTTAAAGTGCATCTTTGCTCAGAGCCCTAGATTTTTCAGTTCTKTGTGCTTAAATGCCTGGCAGGTAATTAAGCATCTGAATTTCCTGCTTTTAAGGTCATCTCTGACACCGTTTCATTTTCAAACCCAAGGGAAGCGTGGACTGTGTGGTAATGGGAGGACACTGCTTGGCAGTAGCTTCTGCAGGTTGGGTTTCTGGGGCAGCTGTGTCCTCTGGGGTCTTGGATGAGTGTCTTAGTTCTGCTCTTCTCCTTCCACCTGTTGTTGCCTCGTGGATTTKACAAGACAGTTTGAAAAGGACCTTCTTTGAAAAGTCTTCTAGTGGTGTAAAAAAGACTCCTGAGGAGGCAGTGCCTGTGCTGCTGTCCCTGCTCTGCAAAAACAAGTGTCTTCCTCTGAGGCTGCTCTGTTCTGTTTTGTTTGAATTATCAATCCCTTCCTGCCATGGTCAGCAGCTCTCTCCTAGGACTGCTGATGGCAAGAGGCTGTCTAAAGGCCCCACTCCATGCTTGCAGAGCTATGTAATGACTGCTGAGGTTGCCTGGCTGCTTCTCCTACCCCTCCCTGTTCCTTTAATGGGGGTCTAGAAGAGTTTTCTGCCCCAGCTGAGTTACAAGGAGACTTGTGAAGCTCTGGCTTTATGGCCCCAGTGATTGTAGACCCTGCAGTCTTCCCCCTGCTTCTTCCTCCAGAGATACTGRCCTCAACCTCTGGCGTTACCCTGATAGATGATATCCAGACAGATTTTTATTTTTGCCTTTGAGTTCACCCTAGAGTGTGGAATTCCACCCCCAGGTTCTATGATCACAAGGCACCTGCTGCTGAGGGGAGGTGGTAAACCAAGCCRGAGAGCTGTTGTCTCCTGCTGGGAAGCCTTGGAGGGTGTCAGTGTCGCCTTATCTGCTTGTGTGACACATTTTCATGGTCCCAGTGAAGTGGCAGAGTGTCTCACAGGCCTCCCCAGCAGGCAGTGACCTACAGGTGAGCAGGTGATGGGGAATGACGATGCCCTTGGAGGTTGGAAGTGKTGTAGGAATTTAAGCCTGGAACCAGGATGCACCAGAGCCACAGGGATGTTCCYACCACTATGGCCACAGGCTGGGATGCTGCCCTCCATGGCAGGGGGCCCTACAGCCTTGCAGTGGGTGACATACAACGTGGCAGTGCCTTTGCTTGGAGGGGGTTGTATAGGCAGATTGAGCTGCAGCAGTGGGTCTGTGCTGGTGTGACCTGGGCTCCTGTGGCACTTACCCAGTTTAAGTACTGGAAAGGGAGCTGTGCTGGGCAYGCTCGTAAAAAGAGCTGGTCTGTGGCCAGAGGAGTTGAATTGGTGAGTTTGCCTGTGCCTGGGTGTCCCTTCTGCTTCCTCACTGTGAGCCCAAAGGATGTCGGAGAGGAAAGCACAGGRAGTTTCCTGTCTGGTGCTGGGTTTGGTCCTGCCTTGGAAGGTACTTGGGAGAAACACAAGCATCTGTGGACTTACTGCCTGGCCTGGTGTCTCGGTACCCTCCTTTCCTGGGTTAGCTCCTCGGCTCTTTTTCCCTTGAAGCACCAGCACTCAGCAAGGGAGCAAAGAGCTGGGAATGGGGTGAACATGGTGGAATAGGTGAGGTTTTAGAAGCGATGAAGAGATTGGGCTTGTGAGATAAAACTAATTGTTGTGCAGAGAAGTAGGCAAGCCTGCAGAGAGGACAGGTCTGTCTTTATAAGCAATAAGGAGTGTGTATACTGATCTAAAGTGGTTTACTTCTGTATGCTTGCAGGTGGTAGATCTTAAAGCAGTGATCTGCTTCAGGGAAGGAGGTGTTTTGGTCTCCTCTTTTCTGTTATTTTTTATTTTTTTCTTGTAAAGAAATTGCTCAAGTGGCTCCTTTCACCTTGAAGCCATTTGGTGTTTAGTATGAGTGCAGATAATCTGCGCAGCTGCAGTGGCCCCCATGGACAGGCTGCTGGAGGTGCCACCTTGCAGCGCTGCTTCTGAACCTTACCGTGGTGCTCCCTGCAGTAGTGCTGAGATACGCAGTGAATGTGGCTGCTGATTTGTGGAATCAATTGCTCTAGCACCTTACCCAAGTGCTGCTGTTCATTCCTTCATTGCTCCTCSGTTGGACATTTGGATAAAGTGCTAAGTATCCTGTTCGTTCACTCCTGGAGAGCTTGTGTTTCACTGTTCGCAGAAGTGCTGCAAACAGCATTGACTCGGAGGGATGGGGAGTTGACATCCTGTGTGATGGATTTGGGAGGGGAAGGAGCAGAATTTAATCCTAGGATTTGTTTGACCTTCAGACGCTTGTTTGGATCCTGAGCAGCACGATATGGACTCKTAGAAGAAGTTTTTTGGGAAAGGAGGCTCATTCGTAATCCAGACTTGGCTTTGTGGGCTTTCTCTGAAAGGTGGGTTAGCAGAGAGGTGGAAGAGAAGAAGCCAGTGAGACCTCTGGGCTCAGTAGCAGTATGGAAACGGTCCCTGCCAGCAGGTTTAGCAGTTCTCTTCCTAATGCCCTCCCTTGCTCTGCAGCCTGCAAGGGATACCCAGTTACACAYAGAGGTGAGAGAGCCCGGGATTTCGTCTGCAAGGAATTTTGGAGGTCAATCCATAAAGGTTAATGAGGTGAGACTTGGCAAGTGGCTGCAGCAGAGCTGCTCTGTTTCAATTAGGGAAGCATATTGCTGCTCACAAAACGGGCCTGTGGGTTGGAGGCACAGCTTATCTGGAGCCTGCTTTTCCCCCAGAGGATCCTGGACTAGCAGGTCCTTCGGCTCCGCTTGGATTTGTGCTGTCCAGGCAGATAAGCTGGAGAGAACAATAAGGGCCTGATCCTGCTCCTCGTGAGCCACGAGAGAAGCACTTCCAAAACATGGACTTCGGGTGTCCTGCATTACAAAGCAGGTTTCAGACAGCTTGTTAGTAAGAAAGTGGGTTGGATTTTGGACTGTAGTTTTATGGTACACGTGATAAAGTAAGCTTAGACTGTGAGTAAATCCTGGAGCATCCGTGCGTCGTCCTGCTGCAAGGCAGAGCTCCGCAGCTCCCCCGCTTCCCTAAACTCGTTTCGAGTTGTCGTGCACGTTTGAAATGACACAAGTGGCCTGTGCGGGGCCGCCGCGCTGCTGTCACCAAGCCGGGATGTGGTTTGCAAACCTTTCCTGCTTGCTAAAATCCCCAACGTCTGCTTCCTTTTGTCTCCCTCCCAGCTGCCAAAACGGTATCTCTGCGCCCCTTTCCTAACCACGTTATGGCTGGGCGGTAATCAGATTACTGCGAATGTAATTGGAATCTCTCTCTGCTTCGGGGAAAGCACTGCCTGAACGCGGCAGCTGAAGCGGAGCCGYGTGTGGCTGTGTGAATGTGAGGAGGCACGTGGGAACCCATGGGTTGCCTGGACCCCGAGGGGCTTGGGAGCTGCTGGTTTGTGCTCCTAAAGGTGCCCAGGGGTGCTGGCCGCTTTGGATAGTCGTTGCCTTGGGCAGGGGGGCGTGGAAGAGGGGTTTGTTATCTGCAGCCCTTTCACCAACCGGTGTTGCTGCTTTCTGTGTGTTTTGTGGAGAAAGGGCTTCTTCCTAGGGAGAGAAAATCTGCTACAACCTCTGCTTTTTAAAAAAGAAGCAACCCCTCCCGAAGCTGCCCTGAAGCTAGTGCTGGGTGCCAGTTACCACTCCCTCCAAAGGGATGTATCCAAAAGCCCCGAGTTACCTGCAGATGGGCCTGTGGCTGCAGGCAGGGAGCGAGGGCAGCGCACTTGGGCTCCTCAGCCCCTYGTGCTTGTGCTCCTTCCTGAGGTGGGGAGGCCACTGGCATCTTCCTGAGGCCTCGTGGGTGTTCCCCCCTCATGCCCAGGGCAATTGGTTGCTGATGGGACACACTGTGTTACTGGCACCACTTTGCCTGGCTGTGGAGCTGGGCGAGCAGAGCGGCGCGGAGCCCGCGGCACAGACCTGGTTCTTGGAAACAGCGAAGAAAAACACAGCTCGGTTACCTACAGCATCTGCGTGTGCTTTTAAAGTGGGCCAAGAGCTTCCTAGAATAATCTGTTCTGAAGAAAAATAATTCATCCCCTGGAGCATCAGGCTGCAAACGTGTCTGAGCTGCTGAAAAGCGAATGTGATTGGTGTGTTGCCGCTACGGCGGGGAAGGTGCAAAGCCGAGGCCTGTGCTGCAGCCCACGGTCACGCGTCGCGCTCTGATCTCGCCCGGTGAGGCAGCAATGGCCCGTCAGCCTGGCTGGGCTCGGCACTTCCCCACAGAGATTAGATTGTRGTGCTTGGTGTGAGGCAGGGCGCAGCGACGCTGGCTCCCGTGGCTGCGGCCAGCCGGCTGTCTCGCGTCGTAGCCATCTCCAGCTTTGTTTCCACTAACCTAGTTACCCTTGTGCGTAACGATCAGCACTGATGTTGCCACGGGAAGCTTTAGAAACGACGTGCTGAGAAAGGGAATTGGACGTTGTTGGGAGACTTCTCGTTTGCCCTCCACGCTGCCTTGCTCTCCTGCAAGCTCTGGTGCTTGGACCCTCCTAGGGTGAACGCGTAAGAGCTGCCCTCCTATCGCGGGCCTGCAGATACTCCTCGTTTCTGTTTCTCTTGGGCCAGGCCTGGAGCTCTGAGCCCGACATGAGCAAGGTCACTGCTTTCACTCTTGCGAGCAGCAGAGCCTCTATCTGGCAGCGTCCTGCCCCGTCATTGAGGTAACCTTAGTATTTGTACCGATGTGTGAATTTGCCATTTGTACTGACGACTTCCTCAAGTAGGTAGATTGGAGTGGGCAGAGAACATCCTCCCGTTAACCCAGCTCTGCTGCCTGAGCCTGGCTGTGGCCGTGGGCGAGCCCCTCCGTGGCTGTGGTTCAAGGCGCCGGGTGCGGATGTGCAGCCTGCGGGGCTGCCCGGTGACGGCTGTGGGGTGCAGCACGTCGTGCACTGTGTTCTTTGCATTGTCTTTCTTTTCTTCTAAGTCTGACTAAAAGGCTGATGAATGAAATTTGAATTGCAAAGAGAAAAGACTGGCACTGTAGTTTCGATGAAAACATTCTTCAGCCTTGGGATGTACGCAGCTTCTCTGGTTGATATTAATCATTCATGTCCTCTGGTACAGCGTGGATGGATACAAAGAAGGGAATGCTTTAGCTAAATCCAGAGGATTCAGCCCTTGGCTTCCAGACTTGCTGCGACAAGTAAATCTAAGCTGCGACAAGTAAGTCTAAGCTCTCATAGGCATTTCTCAAAGGAGCTGCATCTGACTATGTCAGAAARCCAGTGCGTTTAGCCCACGTGCTCAGCTGAGGACAGCAGTCACCTGCATAGCTTTTCAGGTGAACCTTTCCTGCAGCCTGAGCCTCTTCCAAAGAGGCAGGGTGGGCTCACGGTGGCAGGGAGCCTGGGAACCATCCGCAGTTTTATACACATGCAACAGTTCTGCTTTTTCCAGCACGTGTCTTTGGCAGASTTGATGGCTGTGCCCTGTGCCCTGCTCCGACCATGGGCATTAGGAACCCCCCAGGGTTCCAGGTGGAGGACTGAGCTACAGGTGGCCTTTTGGAATGGAGCTGGCCGTAGGGAGAAGGCAAGTGCAGTCTTGAGCTTTGGCCTGGTGTTCTTGCTGTTCAGACGAGAGCTGGGTTCTGCTTTGTGTAAGTGCAGAATTGCACTCCTGCTGGGTGAACTGGAGTGAAGAAAATTATTTTCCTGTTTTCTGTATTCCTGAGTGAAGTTTGAACACAGCCTTGAGAATGCAGAACTGCCACTGCTGCCTGCACTGTGGTCTTAATACAGCAACTGCTTCAATTTCTAGGTTTCGATTTTTGCTTAATTCCTGGCAACTCCTGCGATGCCCATGTAAGCAGTTACACATACCCATCCTCCTTTCCCTTTGCAGTACTGGGAAACTGCAGGGAATACATGGGAATGTGTGCACAGGATATATACGTTGCTTAGACTGTTTCTCATTCAGATTGATTTTGCACTTTCTGTGTTTGCTAAATGAATTATTTTTAGTTTTTGATAATAAATCAATGACCAAAACAACCCAAATATTCAGAACTATGTGAGTGGGGATTTTGGATGTTGATTACTATTAAGTCAATACTGTGAGACTGAAAACCCACCCATATCTTTTTATTTATTTTATTTGATGGGTTAGAAAGCTATAGCCAAGGCAATGTTGGGCAGGTTTGGGTACTTCTAATCTTTAACATCCCCTGGCACTTTTGACAGAAGCAGGAGCCTTCCTCCGCTGGGCTGTGTGCTGGTCTGCAGCGAGTCCCAGCTCTGCTGCACTGTGGCGGTGTCTTCACAGCTCRAACATGACCAGCCTGCCCCGTTTGTGCTCTGCAAACTTGCCCTAGCCTTGACCTCGAGTACCCTGAGTTTTATTCCGGCTTCAGCGCTGTCCTGTGCATAATCTGTTGTGGTCTTGCAGTTCAGTCGGACTAAAGTGTGTGCTGAAGTATGTGGTCTAAGCTCTGCTGTGCTTCACACTCGGTATTTAAATATACTGTGTCCTGCAGAGGCAGGTTCTGAGCCCTTGTCTGCAATGTCACYGTGTCCACCCAGAGCAGGGAAGGAGACTCCGTTACCTGCTGTGTGAATGAGCTCTGCACCTATGTGTGAAAAAGGCAGATCTGAAGAAAAAGAGTTTTTGAACTCTATAATCCTTTATATTATGTATGCAGATGTTTGAGACTGGTTTCAATGTATGTGCAAATATGCAYTGATGGAAAAAGAGAAACACCCCATACAAATTCCCACCTAAATTTTGTAGCCAGCTCTTTTTTCTTAATTACATCAGTAGCTGGTTAAGGAGACGTTCCGATGCTAAAGCTGTTTCTTCTACTAATGGGCACTTTGTAGGAYTGATGCAGGGTGTGGATAGGCTTGTTTAAGGGTAGTTGTTCTGTCCTTTTTTCTTTGTCACTGGTAAGGAGAAGTATTTGCATGTATTTTGCAAAAGCGGGTAATGGAAAAATAATTACATTTATAATTTAAAAAAAAAAATCCTAGGTCTTCAACAAACTTTAATCTTATATAATGCTTTCCATAAATTTCYACTTATTAACAAGAAAGCGTTTGTCTCGGGCAGTTTTTATTGAGATGCTGAAATTCAGGCATCTGCTTGAATCTTGGTGAGTCTTGGAGCCCTGGGATRCAGTTTGGTGTATTCTGCTAGGCCCCACTTCCACATGCTGGAAAAATGAATTAACCTCCACTCTATGTACATATTTAGAAAATAAAAATGCCAACCTCCCCAAAGCACAAAGCACCCCCACAARCCGTTGGTTCTGTTACTAGAGATTTGTTCTTTCTCTGATGTCTGTTTCCTCCTAATCATACATTTTCTTTCACTGCTTCTTAATTATTTCTTTCCTCTTCTGTTTCCCCACTAAATAATGACGTGCAAAATCTATTTTGCTTTTGCCCACCTATAGCTGTGATTTTTGTCCTAGTTATTATTACTATTTTTTGAGCAGGGACTGCGTCTGTGTTGTCTTACAGCATGTTCTTGTCTATATCTTGCAGTATCTTTATATTGTGCCCCTGGAGKCTGTGCCGGGGTAGGAGCTGGATTTGGCGGTGGTGTTTGCCCTGTGACGTGCTACCCGACACTCGTGCCAGCTGCATGGTTGTAGGTTCCTGCTTTGAACAAGATTGGGAAATTCATCTGTCTTTTTTTTAAAAAAAGCAACAAAATCCAGAATGGAGTCYTACCCAAGCACACAGGTGCTCCAAAGGTCCATCCTCCCCACGAGGATGTACCAGCAGGATCAGGCTGCTCAGCAGCCACGTTCGGCTTGYGCACTCTTGCTGCTGCTTACGCAGCTGCTTTGGGTTTTGGAGCAGAGGTTTGGGATGTGCTCTGAGCGGAAGACCTTTCCCCCCCCCCCCCGCCCCGTCAGGTGCTTTATTTTACACTAGGGACATTTGTTCTTGTTGGAAATAAATTTCTTCTACAGGCAGCACCCTAGGTAGAATGATAGGACTCAGAAGGAGGGGGGAAAGGTGTATTTTTAGGCAGTATTGTGTGCAAGACAGGAGATGAGATCTTTGCCCATGTGATTATCTTCGCTTTCAGGCACCTTTGCGAGTACTTGGTATTTTTAATTGTTACCTCAGCAATGTATTGACTGCTAATGGTCAGGAGAAGAGAGAAAAGGTGCAATTATTCCTTCCTTCTGAGGACAGGAAAATCTCCAGATTCCGCCAGAAGACTGTTTAGGTTAGAAATCACCTGGAAGGAGAAATTCAAATCAGCACAGCCTGCAGAGGAGCCTGGATCACCTTGGGGAACGTGCATTTGGTTTCCAGAAGTCTGTGAGCAACCGTGCTRTAAGACTTTTTCTTTTTATAAATAATATAATTAGTGGCAAAAGTCAGTTGCAGTGTCATCTCTTGCAACTCCTTAATATGTGCAACATGGGAAACCYTCTTGAGTGTTTTTGTTTGAAGGTTATTGCCGGGCACTTCTTTGCTGTGAAATATAAAATTCCACTCACCTGGGTGAAGAGGGAAAATAARACTTGCGGTAAACAGCATGATTCACTTCAGCTTCATCTGGAATGAGAAGATACAGGCTTTGATAGTATCTTTATTTTCTCTTTTGCATTTTATTTTGGCTGTTCGTAGGACTCGGGGACACCGAGTCCTGCCGCCTTTCCCTGGCTTTGCAGGTCCCCGCTGCGCCCTGGCCTTGTGCTGTGGCCAGGTGCTACATTCCTGCCTCCCACTTTCTTGGGCTCTTTCGGTTCCTGTCCAGTTGGCAAACATGGAAAAAGCTGTCGCTGCCCTGGTGAGTCAGTGCCGCCTCCCCGATCCCGTCAGTGTCCACAGCCGCGGGAGCAGCTCAGCAGAGAGGATCCTGTTCCCTTCCAGCTCCTTCCAGAACGGCCTTTTCCTCTCTTTGGCCCCTGGATCCTGTCCATGCTCTCCCCGGGCCTTGGCCACAGGCCCATTTCTCCATCTAGAATCTGTTGGCCTTTTGCAACAAGCGCGGTGGCTGTCAGAGCAGCCAAGCGTGAAGAGCAKCCCTTGTCACGGGCTTGTTCTGGTGCTCGGCGAGGTGTTTAGGTGGCTCAGTCTGTCCTTGAAGCAGGTCCCAAGCGGAACCTGCCGCTGCTGGATTTGGTCACGGCTGCGTGCTCGTGCCCAGGGTGCCCGTGAGGTGTCAGGCAGTGTTCTTGGCCATGGGGTGCCACTGGATGTAGGGAGATCTTGGGAGCAGCCATCGCTCCAGGAGGCTTGCACTGGGCAAGTCTCTGCATCCTGTGAGCGCTCAGAAGAGTCTCTTGCCTCATTCCAGGGACAAATCCACGCTCTTCCGCTCCGCCTTCCGTGCCACCCCTCAGCTCTGTAATGGCTCACCCAGGGACAGCTGCCTTGCTGCCCGTATCCCCCGGCTTGTTTTGCTTTGGGATCAAAGGAGCCCGAGGAGGCGAATGTCAGTTATTAATTCTTGGTTTTAAAAATACCCCAAGTGTCACGCTTTTCCCCTTTGATGGAATAAGCAGCCGCCGCTTCTTCCCGYGGGCGTGCGGTGCAGACCTGCTGGGAGCACTCAGGTTCTGAGGTCTCGCAAGCAAGCACCTCCTGCCAAGGGCCACATTCAGCAGCGAAACAGTCAGTGATGCCTGGGAAGGAGCTTTGCAACCTTGAGCRCAGCCCTTGGGAATGTACCAGCCTCCCGATAAGGCAAAGTTGGGTGGCTGTGTGTTTTTCAGAGACTGCAGGCCCGTGGAAAGCAGCAGCGTTGGAGACGTCGGGGAGTCTTTTTGATCTCGTTTTTGCTTTAAATATATTGAAATGCAMTTACCCTTTAAATAGGGTAAAGTCCATGGGAACCTTTAGAGCAGGCTCGGTTATTTGCCCAGCTTTTAAAGGGATAACTTGTCATTCTGGAAGTTCAAAGTACTGTTTTGGAAGTTGGCTTTAAAAATACATATAAGCATCCTCTATCAGCCTGGAGGAGTGTGAGGAGAGGAAAACTCAGTTTATGATTTTCTGCATGGGCAAGGAAGGATGTGCGTTATTAAAACAGGATTTGTCTTTCCAAATCTTTTTTTGTGCTGTTATAACATAGGAGTTGTATTTTGTCTGTGGATCTGCAGGTGTTTTAGAAATATGGATGAATTAACCTCTCACAARCCCTTTTCACATAGGGAAACTAAGGCTTGGATACTTCTGATTAAAGTGTCCAAGACCATCTGCGGATGATAAATCTGGGATACGGCTCCTGAGCTCYGTTCTCAGTTTCAGGCCATAACCACCAAGGCAATCTAAACAACCTGTGCAGTCTATACAATGTACATCTTGTCTGTGAAGTGAGGTGGCAACACAGATGCTAAACGAGCTTTATCCTGGCTCATCTCTGTCTGCGGTGCCTGCATAAGTGTTTAACCATTATTGTTTTCAGCCCTGCTGAGGAGCCTTGCAGTGGGTAGGGCTTAAAGGAAAAAGCTGGTTAAATCCACAGAACCATCTCAGTGCCTTTTTGTTGGCCTATTCCACAGCCACTTGAATGATAAAGTGCTGCTGACCACAACTGCTTTCATRTAACCCATCAAACAGATACTTTTTAAATTACTAATGAATATAAATAGATTGAAGCTATAAAGTGMTCTGTCTTGTTACCAGACTCTTTACTACGAAGGTTCTTGTCTTTTTTTTTCTCCATGCTTCTGTGCAGCACCTAGCACAGCAGTATTCAGGGTCTGGGCTTTTGCTATTTTACCGCAGTCCAAACATCACTTTTTTGGCATTCACTGATGTTAACTGAATGATACTCTGCAGCCAAAAACATACCTGGCAGGAGAAGATTTCAGGGAAGGCCAGTCTGTTTCTCCCACCGAGTTTAAGGTACCCAACCAGCCTCTGGCTGGCAGCAATTAGAGAGACGGGAATTAAAACAAATTCCAGTTTTCCTGTGCTGCAGGATTGACTTCCAGACTAACCGGCTTTTCTTATTTACATTTCTCCAAAGGCAGATCTGCGTGTTGTTTTTTCACTGYTTGGAAAGGTGCATTTACAGCAAAGGTCACTTGTCAGTAACTCAGATTGACTCACTAAGCAGAACACCACCCCCTCTGAATTTTCAAGCCTTCCAGGTAGGTCGCCTTAACATTGTCTGGTAAGATCACGGAGAGAAGTGGGTAAACCTGCATGTGGTGGCATGCAGCTGTACTGCGAGTGTACTGCACCAGCCAAGCTCTTTTTCTCAGCCTCTTCTAGCAATAGTTGCACTCAGGATTTCACTGTCAGGTGGGTCTGTTTACACTCCCTGTACCTGCCTTTTTCTGTTCTGAGTCTTTTTCCAGACATCTTTTATTGGACCTTCTGCTTGCTTTACCTCTTAAGGAAAACTTCAAACATTTAAGCTCCCTAATCAACATGCTCTGAATCAACAGCTTCCCAAACCTACCTTCAGGGTGAGTCGATATTCCAGTACTGTCAAGAAATAAGCTGGTCCTGCTTAAAGGGGAAATCCCTTTAATCCCTTGGGGATTTTACCCTCTGAGTGGAAGTCACATACGYGGCTCTCCTGCCTTTCTTGGGGCTGGCCCCGCAGTGACAAGTGCTGCTGTGTGTGCATCAACTCATAACCATTATGGACCTTCAGTGGGCAGAGCGCGGGAGTTACGGATACCGACRGGATGGACTTCTCCAGTGGCACGGTTTGCTAGGGAGGCCTGCAGAGAAGGGCTGCTGCTTTGTTAGAAAAGCATCTTCCTCCGCTCCTGCCATCTCGGACTTCCCTCTTTGTGCCACAGGGTTTTGGTTTGTGAAGCTTTTCTCCCTTCTCYGCTCTTTCTCCCTCTCCTGTTGTTAGATGCCATCCACTGTTCAGTGTCACAAGTGATAGTTTTCTCCTCAGTGTTGTCACCTCCATCTTAAGGCGAGTTAAATCTCCACGTTGTTTCCTGATGACTAAGGACCCTTTTTGGGAGTGTTTTGCTGCTGCAAAACACTTGTGACTGCACCCTTGTCCATCAGATTAGCCCAGCCGTGTCACTGGACCATACCCTCAGCTGCCTTTGGCGACCAAAAACATTTTACTCCTCCTGAATGCATTTCCCYGAGCACAGTCTTTCTCAGTATATTGCTTTTTAATATTTTCATTCTTTTCCCTCTGTCCCCTGGCTGTCACCTACTGCAGGTACAGTGTGTCACCACCTTCCGGCCACCCTGAAACGTGCCTGGCAGGGAGGAAGGGGGAGGCTGTGGATGCATTAGAACCCTGTCGAGGCTACCAGGAGAGCAGGAGCCTGCGAACGGGGCGATAGGACTAGAGGAGTGGGGAGGGGGCACTTCTGGCCTCCCTTCTGCTAAGGTGCTCCGTGTTTATTCTTCATAGCATATGTGTCAGAGTATAAGGTGACTGACAGCAGTGGGGTTGTAGCAAGGAAGAATGTGTGGAGGGAGAGCATAAATAGCTTGAAATACCTGCAAGGGCTTTAAAAGAGTAAAATTACCCTTTATCTGCTCTAAGCTGCTTGTACTGTTGCCCTTACCCTGGATGCCCTACGTGTTTGTTTGTCCTCGTGGTCACTGCATTGTAGGTGCAGAAGAGCTGGTCAGACTACTGAATCAGTATAACTGTCGTCAGGAAGGCTTGTGAGCCTGCTGCCAAGGGAGGTGCAAGCGAGGTGCGAGGAAGGGGCAGGAGTTCTGTGGGTTGAATCTTCCTGGCTTGTTGCTACCTCGGTTTTCTGGAGTACCTCATCTGTTCGTTTCCTGACTGGACTAGTCAGAAAACTGGGCACCCAGTACGCCGTGGAAATCTCTTCAAGTCAGCAACGTAGCAAAAATGCACCTAGATTACATTGTTCTCCTCTCTAAAAATCCTTGTGGCCTCATTTGTAGCTACAAGAAATAGGGGTTTACAGGAGCAAATTGTTCATGGTGTTAACTGGACCAGCTGAAGGGAGGGTAAGTAGCTGTGATTATGCTGCATCTCTGATCCATCCTGGTGTCTCTGACCTGCAGAAAATGCCAGAATCTGGGATTCTGCTGGAGGATGAGCTGTATTCCACTAACATCTTGGAGCGCTTGTGTGAGAGAGGCTGACGCCGAGGGGGGCAGAGGCAGCGTTTAATCCCCAGCTTGCTGACCCGTAAAGGTTTGCTTTGTGTCGCGCTGCTCCCCAGTGCTTCCCTCCCGCTTTAATGAGCACGATGAATGACAAATGGAGGCAGAGCAGTGAAAACAGGAAACATAGTCCCTCAAAAATAACTGATGGGAAAGGGAGGGGAGAGAAACTGTAAATAAAGGAGCCCCTGGGGCAGCCCCACAGGGGAGCTGATGGCTTGGCGAGGAGGAGTTGTAAACTGGAACTCATCTCGAGTGCCTAGCAGGGGGAGAAAGGCCGGTATTGCTTCTGTGTTAAATGCAAACCCTGAGAGGGCAGAGTGAGAGTGAGATGGCTGCATTTGCTATAGCTGGATAGGGAAGGAGCCAGTGGAATAGGAGCAGCGGCTCCACAGGAGCTGTTTTGCCTCAGACCACTCTTCTGGGCCTTGTTCATCCATTGCAGCTATGGGAAAGGGGAGGGGAGACTCAGTTTTGCTGCCCACAGCTGAGTTGCTTTGTGTGGAGGAGGGGCGGGAAGGTCTGTGATGAACCCAGCAAGGGTCTCCCTGCTCGTGGGGAGTTGGGTTGCCTGTTGGCTCCAAGTGACCGGAATCCGGGTAAGGGAATTCGAATCAGGAGAGGTGTGCTGCCAATGCCACTGGCTGACACTGCACTTTCCTTCATGCCCGGGCTTGCTGTGGTTGTTGGATGGAGTGTCCTCAGGGGGAAATCCTTGAGGGCCAAGCAAAATGAAGAGCCGGGAGGAATAAACTTGAGACCCCTCTCATGCCAGCTATGAGTAGCAAGCGTTGAGACAAGTTGCTGTTGAAGCAGTGGAACCCTCTTGCCAAGAATGTGTTGTAAATGAGGTGCAGAGCTCTGCACAAGCCGGTCTGTCACAGCCTGTCCTGGCTGCTCCGACTGCCAAGTCCCACTGCTCTGAGATATGTCAGGGCCTGAACTGACTCCCCTTGGATTGGCCTGGTGCAATGGGAAGCTGGGACCCTCGAGGGGGATGGGCTGTGTCTCATCATGCTCCTACCTCAGTGAGCGCTGCCCAGCTGGGCCCCAAGACAGCGGTACAAGGTGGGTGGTGGGAGCTGGGCTCCTGTCCCTCATCCTGCCCAGCCTGCTCCTTGCGTGAGCAGCTGGCCGAGCAGCTGGGAGCCCTGGAAGGGGAGGCGCCCTCGGAGCGGGGCTGGTGATTGTCCAGTTGTGCTCTGCAGGGTGACTCTGAGCGGAGTGGGGAAGCAACAGGGCAAGCGGCACTCCCCGGGCGTCAGAGCCACAGTGTTGTGTAAGTTTTGGAACACAGAGAAATAGGGGAAGATCTGGGGGGAAAAAACAAACAAGCAAACAAACGTGTCCTTTGCAGAAACTGGTGGTTGCTGCCGGAGCACGTTACGTGGCTTATTTACTGTCCCTGCTGCAGCTCTGGTGCTGGCTAATGTTTGCTTCCATGTTCTACAGCCTGAGCTTGGGGATTCAACCCCGTGGAAGTTCCCGTTGCAGCTGCTGGGCTGTTCCGCAGCTCCCGCTCGGGAACCGGCCACACTCCCTTCTGCCACCCTCGGCCTTCGCCTGCTCGGCCACTGCTCCCTTTCTGCGCCCTCCTAACTTGTCGCTCGCTCCRACCCGCCCGTCACCGCAGCATCCGCTTGCAGGCACGCAGGGCAGGGCTGGCATCCCGGGCTGTGGGGATGGTGCTTTGCTTTGGCCTGAGGTGGAGCTGGAATTCCCCAGAATTTAGAAAAGCTGCAGTAAATAACTGGAAGCACCAAGGAAGGAGAGGACGTCGCTAGCACCCRGGCGCTTGTCCCACTTGCTGGAGGGGTTGTTGTGGACGGTGGGTGCTCTCGCCCGGGCCTGACCCTGCAGCTGCCCCAAGCTGCCTATCCTGGGCTCCGTCCCCATCGGCGCAGCTGAGCTGAGGTTTGGAAATGCTGCTGCTGCCGCGGGTGCTGCGGCCAAAAAAAGGAGTGGAAAATAGCACGTTGGTGCTGGGGTCTTGAGCACCGGAGGGAATTCCTGGCTTTTTTTCTGGATAAGGCTTTGGGTGCAGTTCTCCATCTGTGTGTTGTTTCGGCGTCCACCTAAGGCAAAAGCGAAGCCCGGGCGAGCTTGATGCTAGTTTCTGATCATGCAGCTTCACGTCTTTGTACTGAAGCAGAAAACTGGTACGAGCTCCATACTGCTCTCTGGCAACATGTTCTGCTTTGGGCAGAGCTGAGGCTGTGGAAATCTTCCCGTAASTTCTTTATCCCACATGGCAGGGCGGCAGTGTAGAAAGCATGGAGCATTTGCCCTTGTTATCCTTAATGAAACATAATGTGGAGYGAGTGCCCCTTCATCAGGCAGGATCCTCCCGTGTTTGAGCTGGCATCCGTCCTTCCTGCTCCGTGTTGCCTTGGGGGTGGGGGGTTATTTTTCAGAACCAGCAGCGCATCCTCGTCCTGCTCCTGCTTGAGCCTCCTCGTGGCTTGTCCCTTGTCTGATACCTTGATGCTCAGGCTCCCTGTGGAAGGGGCTGAGGAGGGAAACGTTTCTTTTTCCCAGCAGTAATCCACAGGCAGCTGGTTCTTCTGATGAAAAAATCGACTTTGTTCTCTCCAGGAGGCTAATGCCTTCCGAACCTGGTGAATAACCATGTTATGGCTGCAGCCGTAATAAGCTCTAATTGCAGGCAGGCGCATCCGCAAGACGATGCCTGACTCCCTTTCTGTGTATGTGCTGATATCCTCATCCTGCTTCCTTTGGGTAGCACCTGGGCCCTGGTCTCGGCTGCTTTACTTTTCCTTCGCTAAGAAATCTGTTTCTAAAATGATCTAAAAGCAAGGCAGAYGCTTTCCTTCACTGTATGTTATATAGGGGAGGTAGTTCCGATGTTGCAATTKGCTGTGTGTACCTTGGTACCCTGGAAGGTAAGTAAAATGCTTGATTTTATTTTATTTTTTGCATTGCAATATGTGGAATTTTTATTAGGGTTCAGTAACAGGGCCTTTCCTCCTGGCTTTTGTAAAGGGTGCAATGTGTGTGTTCCTGCGTTTAGAGAAAGCAGCATCTAAAAGTTGGGATGCACTGGCCTGCTGATGCCTTGGGGTCCTGTGTTGCCCATAGGCATTTAATGGGAATCCCCTTGTCCAGCCAGCCTAGGAGCTTTGCCTCTTTCACCCTCTGGGGCTGCATCGCTTTCCTTTCTGCCTGCCAGCTCTGCAAGACTCCTAGGGAGGATGTTGGTCTCCTGGAGCATAAAATCATCCTCTGCCACTACCACCCGTGACAACRCTGGCTCAAAGGTGAAGTTCTCCTCAATGCAAAGGCTGGGCTGGCTTCCCATCCAGAGCAGCAGTGCGAAGAGGCAGGGGCTCCTGCAGAGCTTCATGCAGGGTCCGATTTCATTAAATATTTAATCACACGGTGCCAGTTGCCGTTGGGGTTGTGCAGCATGGGCTCCCCTATCCGTGTGTGCCGCCCACAGGGGACAGCCTGTGTGGCCCCTGCACTTGTCAGCTCCAAACTGCCTTTCAGGGGCTGCCCCAGGTTACTCCGCTTCTGCACTGARGGGTGATTCCCTGCTTGCTTTAATTATGGCTGTTTTTTTGCTCTATTTTAAATAGTCTTCTTTTTCCTTTCTCTAGACTGACAGCTGGTTTTGTATGACACTGTTGGAGGGCATTTATTAAACAAAATATTTAGTTCAATTCCTTAGAATGTTTCCGGAAAATAAGGCATTTAGATAGGAAAAACTTAAGTGCAGTGATCTGCAGATCCTGCTAGGGACTGCTGGTGCACACAGAGAGCACCTTGCTTTGTGTGTGCCTGTTTCTGCAGGAGTGGTTTTGGTTGGATTAGGATTATTTTGCAGGTGACTTGCGTGTCTCTTAAGGAGCATGGGCACTGGAATGGGTGCCTTTTCAAGGCTGCTTCTAGCCATGTGTTTGGACAGAGAATGTCCCAGTGGCTTCAGTGAAAAAGAGCTTTATCAAAAGAATTGCAAGAACCAATAGGTCTCTAGTTTTTTGGTTAATTTTGGTAAGTATTTCAGTGCATTATGTGCACGGTTTTGCTCAGGGGTTCAGCTGAGAAATGCCACTGAAATCTGATGTAGATCATTGCTGAGGAGCATCCCCACAGGACTGGGTTTAGCAGCTTGGAAGAGGCAGCGCGGAGGAACGCGGGATCTGCGGAAGATATTASGAGTCTTTTTGATGAGGAGAGCGCATTCTCCTAGCATGGAAACCTCGTCTCAGCTGCTTGACTAAGAATTTCCAAACGTCTGATAGTGCTGTCTTGGCTCCTTGTCTTATTTCTGGGACTTTTTTTTTCATCTGAAGTCTAAAGGTGGATCTCTGGTTTTGTTATGGCAATTGCAGTGCTGATAGCTGCCCCTAGGAATGTGGCAATAACCGTAAAAGCCCTGGAGAATGTAACACATGAGCATGAAGGAGAAGCACAGTTGCTGCCACGGGTTTAGGCATTGGCTTAATCTGCCTGTGTGTTTTGCAAAACGTTCACTCTTTTATCTGGGAAAGCAGCTTTTCTTGGGCAGAGGCTAGAGGGTGACGTGGAAGAAAAATAAAACAAAAGCGAATTTAAAAATTGCTTCTCTGGGTATAGTTTGAGGTGATCTAAAAAAGAATTAGGAACTGAGGCTGTTTGGGGTGCAGCTTACGTGCCTGTGGGCAGCAGTGTGGGCARTAAGGTGCACCAGACCACTAACTCCTCGCACGCCCTTCTGAAATCACACTATTGTGTCTGGGGACAAAGTAAGAGGCAGGCTGGAATTTCCTGCTGTTTGCTGAAGAGCCAGAACTGCAGCGTACCTCGATSTGGCTGCTTCTCTCTCCGTTTCTCCCCCTTTCCCTCTGGTGTTTGCAGGGGCTGCTGCCTGTGTCCCCAGCAAGGGCTGGGATGGCAGAGCTTCCTCCTGGTAGCTGGGATTGGGATCTGCAGATTYCTCCGTGTGGAAGGGAAGGAATATGGCTACTGACTGCCGTGAAAGCTTTGCCAGGAACAGCCTTGCACTTGAGCTGTTTGCCATCGCCCTCCTAGGGAGGAGAACTCCCTTTTCTTTCCTGCAGATCTGCAAGATTTGGTTACTTCCTGAGCCTGAAATCAAAGCCTTGTTGCTCAGGCCTTGCCAGGGAGCTGAGACTTGCCGAAGGGGCTTTTGTTTCCTCTGCTCCTCAACCTCTCTCAGGTTTTCAGATTACCCAGGCTTGTGCTGCTGGTAGGGACCAGGTGGAAAATAATGAAGCCTGGTGCTTATCTGGAGCGTGCACTGCCTSCAGGGAGGGCTTATCGCGGCTCCCACGCGGCCTGGAGGAAGCAGCCCTGCAGCAGCAAATCCCAGCTCGTAACAACAGGAAAACCAGAATTTCACTTGAAGTRAGTGATTGATTGGAGAAAACAAAAAAAGACACCGAGTCGTTGGGATTGGTGTCAAGTGGCTGATGCCACGTCCTGGTGCGCGGAGGAACGCGGTCCCCGCYGCACGYGGGCTCCTGGGGCAGCYACGGGGGCTTGAGCAGCAGAGCGGTGCCGGGGCTGGGCTCAGGGAGCATCTGCCTCCAGCTTCTCTTTCCTGCGTTTCCTTTACCAAGCTCCTTCTGCAGAAATTTGGCGGGCAGATGGGCAGAGTGCAATGGGTACCGGCCGGAGCTGCCTTTCYCTGTGCCTGGACAGCTCCCGCGGTGGCAGTACCCATGACACTGGATGAGATGGGCAATAGGGGATGTATAAGAGAGAGACCTCCTCCTAGAGTGGCCTCCCTACCTGCAATCCCTAGATAATGATGTATAATAGGTCAAAGATGTGCCGTGTACCTCTGCCTTGGCCAGTCTTTCCTGGCGGCCCCGATGGGCATCTAGACATCTTGGTCACTGAATCCATAAGCATTATGGTTTACACAGTGAAGYGTTACACACTTATTACCATAAATGTGACCAATGCAGTTTTCTCCCCATGCCTTTGCACGGGCTTGGATGTGTGTGGGGTTGTCTTTGGAAGTGTCTTTTTGTTTGTTTTGTTCTTTTCACTTGGCGCAGACACAGCATCCTGATGAAGGATGTTAGTGAGATGGGTAAGAGAGTAGAAAGTGTGGCACGAATAAGAGCTTGATTCCAAAATAATACATTATAGCTTGGTGATGATGGGAGGGCGTTTTGAGGGAGTTTCTGATTTATTTAGCTCTGAAATTCTGCTGTTATGGGTAGCAATGTGCTGCATTCATTCCTATAGCGATCTGATTGTGTCTGGTCTTCCTTTTCTGAATGGTGATTTGGCCCTTGCAATTAAGTAATTCTGTTGTTAGGTAAATTACCCAAATTCACTTCCCAAACCTTGTCCTCTAGAGAAGTTGGTTATTGTGCCCATGCCTTCTGTGASAAGTGAGTTGGCCCAAAGATCTCAAAATGCCCCTTGAATTTTTACTTCAGATATTCTGAAGTTCTGAGTATGAGAAGGTATTATCTCCATTTTAGGGAGGGAATCAAGGCCTTGCTGCTGACTATTCTGCTGCTTGTTAGACTCTGAACTGTTCCTTTACTGAGCAAAATACCCTGATTTCTGTAGCTGTTGTGTTTTTGTCTTTGTACCCTGCTAGTATAAAAAAATGAAAATAAATTTAACACCTATATCTATACTAGAGAAAAGAAGTGAAAAACGTGGATTTCCAGACAGTGACATTTCCAAAATACTGAGTTCCTCCCTGTTCCATGAGCAGAATTGCTGTCCTGGCTGATTAAACAACCAGGCAGTAGCGCAGGGAGCCATAACGTTACAAGCAACTGCCTTTGGGTGCCTGGAATACTCCTCATTTCCAGCGAYCCTGGGGGCCTGGCACGTGCCTCCTGCCTCGGGCTTCCTGCATGCCGGGGCTTCCCTGTTGTCCAGCTGTCCTTCTCGGAGCAGCCCCTGCTCCCGGCCAGCCCAGGCCGCAGCGCCACGTGCCCGGGAGCAGCTGCTACGTGCTGCTTCTCACACCTCCCGTCTTTATCCGCTCCCTTGCAGAGCGAAGCTCACCTAAGCAGCAGCCCTGCTCCTTTGCAGTCCTAGCTGGCTTGGTGTTAAGCTAATTCCACCCTAGTTTTAGCCTTTGTGGTGGAATTTGGATGTTCTGTGTTATCTTACCTGGATCATCCATCCGGTGATCAGCTACTCCTACAGGAGGCATTAGCTCACAGGTCGTATCATCTGTTGCACAGCTGACATTACAAGTGTTTCTCATGCAGGTAGGGGAAAAYGCTTCTTCATTTTGCTGTAATGCAATAAACCCACTGTCGCTAGGAGCTTGTGGCACAGTGGATGGATACCAGAGGAGCGTTCGGAACGTATTTGACTCGTTTGCCTTGTGCAGAAAGAGGTTGGTCATGGGTAACTCTATAGCAACTGCTGTTGTAGCTAGTAGTGCAAAGTTGGTTTTGCTTCCATTTCTCCTGCACGGGAGAACAGGATGTCTGTGCTCCAGTTCTTAAAAGTGATGACATCCCGAGAAACAGCACTTTTCCCATGCGAGAGCTCTTCCTCTTGCTGCTTGAGAGCCTTGTTCTGCAGGAGCACTCTCATCAGGCAGCTATTTAAAGAACTGAAGAGTTCTTGTCAGTGGATGCCCCTATATATATGTGTGTGTGTATGTGTGTGTATATATATATAAAAATACTTCTAATCTCCAGCGTGAGAGCAGGGAGAGATTAGCACTGGGAGCAGGGAAGTAGCYTTGAGCCAGCTCTGTTGTTGCACTGTACGTAATTCAATATATAAAATAAGTAGCTGTGGTAATGGGTTATGATAGTTTTCTGTTACGTGTGGCAAAAATAAGTGAGGAACTGTTACCATTTTAAGAAGCTCATCAGGAGGGGCTGGTCTGAGGTGGTTCTTCCTTCCCTGTTATTGAGCTCCGTGACTGTGGGCAGCAGAGAGGGAGATACCAGCAACCACATGGGGCCTCGCTCCTCATACAGACATCGAGTCACAGCCCCTGACAGAAAGACTTTTATTCATAGCTTTATTTTCTTTTCCTCATTGTCTTCCCTTTAATGTGCACTTTACACACAGCATTTGGGCCCGTTAATTGAGCTGTTCTTGGTAGATTTGAAATGTCAACGTGGTGTTTTGAGGCGAAGCAGTAACCACGCAACCGGCAGGGCTGGGCGCCTGGTGCCAGGGCCTCGTGGCCTGCCTGGCCTCCCGATGAGGCCGGCCCCACACAGGCCTGCCACCAGCCYCGGTGTCGGCAGGAGGACACGGTCCTTAACGAGACCGTGAAGAGCAGAGAGGCTTTACTGGGTGCATCCCGGTCCAGGGGCGTCGCAGAGCCGTGTCACGGGCCGTGCACCCTGATGTCTGCCCTCGGAGGGTGCAGCGATCTCTTCATGTCCAGGCACCCCTTGGGACGGTGAGTCAGGAATATTCAGATAGTAGAAAAGTTCCTAGTCCTGGCTCTAAGACCAACTTTGTGGGCCAGGCAAGAGAAACTCAAGGTTGCTGGAGAACAACAGGCAAGAAGCAGCTCTGCTCTGRTCTGTGAGAAGCTACAAGCAGAGGCAGCTGAGCGAGAAAGGGTCTCCTGGGATAGAAGAGTATTTTGTTTCCAGATTGCTCATATTCCTGAGAGGTGAGCCACAGTTTGGGTAAGAAGTTGTGTGCTGACGACAGCAGAATATTCTGTAGTTCCATCACTGCAAGTTGTGGCTGGAGAGGTGGGGACCCAGGCCTCCTTACTGCCTTATAGCACCCRCCTCTCCCTGCCTTTCCTAGGGTGATGCCCTGCAAGATTCCGTGCGTTGTTGCGTACCAGGGGTCAGCTGGAGTTGGCCTTTGCCTGGTGAGAAACAGCAGCTCCCAGAAATGCCCGTGTGAAACCAGCTCATGGTCCTGCCAAGACATGTGGGGGCTCAGCAAACCAGTCTAAAGGGCTGTGGTTAACATGAGGAGAAAACACCACGATATTAGCCTGGTTTTCCTCGTTTCCTACTTGGTGTCCTTCTCCGTAGCATCTCTGACACTTTGGACTCTTGATCAAAAGCTCTCTGACTGCATTGTCTTGGGTTTTATTCCCAGAAATTGCTTGGCCTTACACAGTACCAGTGTGGTTCCAGAAATTCAACCTCATATCTTGTAGCAGTAGGTGGATTTTAATTCATCTTTCTGCGATACCTTCCTTTTCTAATTATTTTTATGTTTTGGTGGAAGAGAAATGTGAATTTGAGGTGGAAGGGGAGACTCCAGAAGGGTTTTTTGTTGTTGCCTTGTGTCAGTGGTGCTGGCATCAGGATTATCCTTTGCCTTCAATTATCCGAAACCTACTTCAGTGCATGAGGCTGCTAGAGAACGTGGCTGCTGTTGGAAAATAGTGCTGCAAATAAGGGAAGCTGGAGCCTGAGCAGCGTGGCCGCGTGCAGGGGCTGGGCAGAGCAGCCCAACAGTGTCTGCTCTGTTCGCAGCGCACGGCCACAAATGTCACAGCTTCTATTTCAGGGCTGTGGCAAATTGCTTGAAGCTTTTTAARGCTGGACCAAGCATCAACACAACCCTTCTTCCAAGTTTCTGGGAAAGTCCTGGTAAAGCAGTGTCTAAATATAGTGCTGATGCACAAGCSTGCCTTTGTTTTTCCCCCCCTTGTGATGTTTTTCTTTCTTCTGATTATACATTTGCCCCATTTAAAGAGGGTAGAGGTTATTCTGTGAAGTTTTCACTCAATATTTGAGTGCCTACCCAGCCCTGCTCCCGGGTGTGAGCTCCAGCCCTGGCCAAGCCATTCGCTCCATGTACTGTGAACCCAGATTTGGATGTGGATTCATGCAGAGCATCTAGTGACAGAGCCATCCACAGTTGCTCTTCAGCTGCCAGCGAAGGCCATTGGGGTCTGCTCTTTGCTTTGCCTGAGCACAAGATGCTTTAAGGCCCGTGTTTGCATGTGTTGGGTAGCAGAGATGAGCGGCTTGGGCTGCTCAGGGGCTCCTGGCACCGCTCAAGTCTGCTCCTGTGAAGCTGCCCAAGCTCTGCGTGAGGGTTCAGGTGGCAGCTACTCCTGGTGGTTGATACCAGCTCCCACTTATTTGCCTTTTTAATGCTTTATTCCCTAGCAGAATGTAGCTTGCAAAAGAGGGATGGAGGAGACGCARGCTGTTATCTGCTAAGTAGGTTGTAATTCTAGTAAATAATTTATTTTGTTCAAGCTTGAAATCAGAAGCAGGCCTTAGTGTCAGCTCACTRCGGTCCTTGGTCCTCCTGGAGTTCCAGCTCCTCGGCTTGGGAAGGGGTTGTTTGACCCCATGGTGGGGATGCCATGGGCAATCCATGGAGAAAATAGTTTTAAAATTATGTGGAGAAAGTGTTTCTCTTTGCTGCTGTATTGCTTTTTAAAGCCTTGTCGCTTTGTACTAGTTTCTGTGGTGTACATGCCACTAGCTTTATCCTGAGCTCCCCTTCTGCTCTGCACTGCGCTCTGGGGAAGCAGCTCATGCACTCTCTCTCCCTAGCTGTTTTTATTAAATAGTGGAATTTGGAAATGAAAATATTAACAGCAGCAGCCCCCACTGGCTGTGTCTGCCCTCCCTGTGCTCRTCCAGGCTGTGCTGGTCCATCCTCCAGCCCCTTCCCTGCTGCGCTGCTGCTCCAAACAGTCTGCTGCCAATTCCTTGGCCTCAACCTCTGCCTTGGAACAGACAAATCCTGTTGCCAAGTAGCTGAACGACTCCTCCGTCTTATGGCCTGTGGTCTATAGTAGGTCTTGACACAGGATGCAGGCAGTGGAAGAGTGTTTCCCTGGTAAGTTGCCATCATTGCAGGGGAAAGAGGACAGACCTTGTGCAGGAAACCTAAGGGGCAGAAACCCTCTGAGAAGCTGCTGCTTCTGTGACCGATGGGGAGGAGGCCCCGCAGCCCTGTGGCTTGCTGGGCAAGGAGCCCTTTGGTGCTTTGCTTTGAGGGCTGCTGTCTCGCAGGGGCTCTGCTCTGCACAAACCAGGTGGGGAGCAGAGACAAACGGTGACGGGAGAGCAGGGTCTGCATGGGTGGCTGTGCCCTGGCTGGGCCTGCCATGAGCCTGGTTTTCCTTGGGTGAAAATCCCTGGCATTTCAGAGCTTCTCCTTGGCTTGGCTCCAACTYGTTGGGTTGTTCGTGCTGAGGGATGAGGCTCAGTGAAGTGGTGGGGTAACATGTCTGTGTGACCAAAATGAGCTCCATCCTCCCCGCTGTACCCGGTACGCTCCAACGGCAGTGAATTGATCCGAGATGCTRAAGTGTAAAAGAGCATCCTTGGTGCCTATGGAAGACCCCATGTGCTTGGGCTGAGCTGGTTTTCCTCCCATCTGCTCTTCAGCCTCTCTGAAAAGTCTGGCAACCCCCTGGCTCTGCTGTGCCCATCATGCTCGAGTCAGGTTTCTCCAAATTTATTTTTYCCCGATGGTCATGATGAGAGGAAAGTTCCTCATGTATGAGCCCAGCAGCTCCTCCTCTCTGGTAGGTTCAAGATGCTGGAGAGCTGGAGTCCACCTTCAGCACCTGTSACAAAACTGTCCTCTGTAACCACCTGGCCTGGTTATGGAGCCTTTCAAAGCGTTTTCTCCTCTCTAGCCCAGCGGGAGGACGTGGAGCTGGGGCAGCTGCGTTGGGAGAAGGTTTCTGGTGGTGTGGGTAGAGCCATCTGCCYCGTGGGGCATCCCCCTCCGTGAGTCTGGGCTGCTTGTTCTAGACCGGGATGGCAAATCGATGTCGTCTTCTCCGTTTTTATGGTGGAACAAGTAGGACGTGAATGGCYGATTTACAGAGTAAACAGGAAAATAGTGACTAGGTTTATTGGCCTCCAAGCGTCCCAGCTGCACTGGTGAAAAGCATGGCAGTGTGAACCAGGCCAAAGCGGCATCGCGGGGCTCGTCCTGAGGGAGGATGCGGCTGGAAGCGGAGCAGCCTCTTCTCGGCCTTGCTGGCTCTTTTCTGAAGGGACTTGCTGTCCCCCCTGCTGCTCGCTCGGGTCCTCCCTTCCCTTCTTGCAAACCCGGCCCCTCCGTTAAAGGCCGGTTCAGCAGGCGCTTCCCTCCCTCCTGGCAGGGCTTTTTGCTCTGCTTGGTCAGATGCAGGAAATGGGATATATACATTGCGTCCGTTTGCTCTGGCAGTTGGTACKTTCTGTGTCTCTGAGTTTTTTAATCCCTTCAGCTTCTTTAGAGTTTCCTGTTGCCAGATGTGGTTTGAAGCTACTGCAAAGACCCCAGCTGGCAGTAGTATCTGCACCTTGCTGGCCTGTCAACTACCCACCCGCCCGGTGGTGAAACCACACCAGGAAGGGGATGGGCAGCCCCACGGTGCGCTTAGGAGGGGCAGTTTCCCRTGGACTCTGCTACGAGGTTTATTTTTAGACGAGAAACCGAGGGCAGCYGCGGCAGCGCAGCAGCGCTCGCTCAACCAGGCGCGGTCGCTCCATCCCACCTCTCTGCTCTGCTGGTGATGATCAGCAAGTTGGACAGGGGAGCAGCTCTGGCTTATAAAATAGGGCTCCTCCCAGTTATTTTTAGCCTGGGCAGCTCCTGCTGTGGCGCTCTGAGCTCCTGCAAGCAGCCCCGCTATGGGATACGGGACAGCTCGGAACACACAGGCAGGAGCCTGTGGAGGCTGCTGGGACCCTAARGCTCCTTCTCTCCTTGTGTTGCCCACACCACATGTGAAGCAGCCCARCTTCTCTCTTGGCCTCCTCATGTATGTGCATGTTGCAGGGGAGTGTATTTTGTTTGTTTGTTTAACCTTAGTTTTTAAAGGAAGCCTTTTGTTTCTCCATTGGAGTCAGCTCGCACATCTGACGCAGTCGGCCCTAAAGCTGCTGGTACCTTTGCTGCGGAGCCGTATGTGCTTGTGGATGTGTCCATCTGACTTTGCCTTTTGCTAACTGGAAAAGACTTTAATTCTGAATGACTAGGCCTCAGATTTGCTCTCTGTCTTGTTAGACTTGCAGTGAATTAAAGCAGTGAGCCTTGGTATGCAATCCTGAGCAAGGAATGGAAAAGAAAATTGGAGAGAAGTTCCACTTTGCTCTGCGACTTGCTTTGCCAAGAACATCCAGTGGCCTGACTGCCAGCGTGAACCGAACATGGAAATGTTTTCAGCCTGCCTGCAAAGGATGTCGAAAATGTAGAACAAGGGAGGAGCCCCAAGCTAAAGACCCTGGAGGGAAAYGTTCCCTTCCTGCCCTCTCCAAGGCAGGAGCCCGAGATCCTCATCTGTGGTGATGTGCAGCCCATCATGGCACGTGTCACGGTTAACACTGGTGTATATGTAGCTGAGACTATCCRCAGTCGTGTGCAGGAGAAACAGTAAGGAAAGAAAAAGGACAAGAGGAGTTTCCCTGTTTGGGGAGGCCTTGCCCATGGAGTTGAACGGATGGCACCTACCTAATCTGACTGGAGTTTCTCTCTCTTTACTGGTTGGCAGCCTGTGTGCAGCCAGTGGTGCTGGGAGCGTTGCTCGTTCACACAGACATGGATTTATTGGTGAAGGACTCGGCGTGGTGAGCAAGGCCTAGAGGCAGGCAGCAGCCAGCAGGATGCAGCAATGTCAGTGGCTGTGGGAGAGGTTCAGGTCTTGTGCTCTGCAGTGACTCTTGGGGACATTTTGTTTCCCTCCTTATTGCTTGTCCCAGAATTTGCAGGTTGCTTCAGAGATACCTGGTATTTGAAAGGCCTCATCTTCAAAGCGTGTAACCTGGTTTCCTCCTCATCATGACTGTTACCGTCAGAAGGGTTCCACTGTCTCCTTTGTGGCATGTAATGAGAGCACTGCCCTCTGCCACTTCAGTTTGCGTAGGACTGATCCAAACGTCGGGTGTCTGAGACAGGGATTTACACCCTGCTGCACTTCTCTTGCTGCCCTCTTTGACGATCACCCGTGTCAAAGCTGGCCTGGGTGTAATGTGTGGGTGACGACCTCATCCGCGCTGCTTCGTGAGGAAGGATGAGCCATGTGGAACCCAGCAGGGAAGTCTATGGGATTTACTTGCTGCAATCTCGCCTTGTAAAAGATGGGTCCTCCTGCGTGGCCAGGCCACCCTCCTGGGTGTTTTTGTCGTGCCAACCTCTCTGTCTAGCCCTGCTGAGCACTTCTGTGTGCCCGATGTGAGGAGGATGTTTTTAGGTTGCCTTGAGGCGGAGAAAGGTCTCAGTCGTCTGAGCTTTGGCCTCTTGCCTGGATTATCCTGGGACCTCTGTCTCTGTGGGTATTAAATCATGGGTATAAAATCTCCTGTTCCCGGGAAGTGCCAATCAGCACAAAATGCAGCTCGTTTCTGTAGCTGATGGCTACGGACAGATCGGACCTGTCCTCGTCTCTGCGAGGACTCCCCATAGAGTATGTGTGGACACATTCAGGATTGCTGGTCATCTCTTTTTAGACATTTAATGATCTGGGTTTGACACACCTACGAGATTAAACATGGGCTGCAATTAACAATTCATCTCCTAAAGACTGAAAATCACTGTCTGCTACAAGGATAAAGCTCATCTGTGGTACAGACAGATTCTTGGGGGCTGCTTAAAGTGTGTGGCCTGAGATCCCTTGATACAAGGAGGGTGAGGAGAGACCCACCAGCTGTCTTAGCTGCTTCTGTCTGTAACATGCATTGCCTTCTCCTTCCTCCCTCTAAAAAGAAAATGCAATTTCTCTGCCTCTCCTGAGACCCGGGGTAGAATTTGACATGTGGCAGATGCTTGTTTCTGCAGTCACTGAACAAGCTGCAGGAAGATCACCTCGTATACGAGGAGGGAGATGGAGACACAGACCTCCTCTGAATAAAATGAGGAAAATCCACTGAAGTTTTGGGCTTGCAGCACTCCTTTCCTGGATGTAGTATAGGCTGGAGTTACCGTTCCAGTGTCCTGTTATGTGCCTAGAAAGCTCCTCTCTGCCTGGGGTGCTGTCCCTAGAGAGTGTTTCAGTGCATCTTGTCAACATTTGGAGCCCGTTTCATGTCTGCCTGCAGATGGGAACCGCAGGTTGGCTCCTTTTTGTGTGACGCTACTTGTTTGACTCGGCCTCATCCTCACGTGTGGATGGGTGTTTCCTGGGGGCTGATACGTGTTTGACGGCAGCTCGTGCTCCCAAGCAGGTTGTTCAGGCACTGTGAGCAGGACCGGCCGACGTGGATGTTTTCATTCTCCAGTGTGTGCCGGGGTGTCTCTAGGAAGGCTGTGGGCATTGGGGCCCTCATTCACTTGTGCATAGGAGGAAAAGGAGCATTTGAGGCCACAGGCAGACGTGAAGTAGCTTGAAGTACCTAAGTACTTTTTTTTTTTTAAACTTTTAGCCTCTGTTTTCATGCTTATCCCATACTAATGAGAGGATTTGCAAGCTAATAGAATTTTTGTTCGAAGTGATCTTGTATTTGAGTGAGGGACTTCAGATTTCACAGAATGCTTGCTGTACCCACTGTCCTACTACCTTATGTGGAGAAGTGATGAAGAGTTTGAAGAGAGTTGGTTTAGAAWGTCTTAGTGGTAAATGGAGGGTTTTTTGTCATTTTATCTGAGCAGAATAAAGACATTATGTGTTGACATGGCAAACTTTTTTTTTTTAATTTATTATTATTATTTTTTCCCTTTTGGTGTGTGATCCTGGCCCTAGGACATATTCCCCATAGAGGTAGACAGTGTAACTATCAATCATAGATCACAGTTTTGGGTGAAGTTTCCAAATAGCCATTTTGCTGTTTCCTGGCTTTGAAGAGGAAGACTTGGAAAGTGTCAAGGAAAATAAGCAAGATGCTTAGTTTCCATAGTTTCCTTATTATTATTATTTTTATTATCCTTTAGAAAGTTCTGCTCAGTTCCCTGGGCAGCTGCGTTCACAGTCCATCCACACCAAACTGCTTCTGCATGTGCTCAGCACTGGGCCCAGATCCCTGGTCCCTCTCCAAGCTGCCTGTCTTGCACTGAGAAGTAAGCTATTGTGATTCCATGTCGTTTAGCAGCAAGGAAACCAAGGTGTGCAAAAGCTTGTGTTAAGGTAGGAAGAGTACCCTAATAATGTAGATTATGAAAAAAGAGTGGGGAGAAGGAGAGAAGTTCAGCATTTTGGTAACTTCTCCCCAACCATTTTAAATCCCAGAATTTGACTGAGATTTAGCTCAAAGGAAACTGTAGCTGTGCTGTGTTGTCCTCAGCTTCAATACAGGCTTTGGCTCTACCTGCCTCCGCTGCCCTRTGCTTATTGTTTCAGGTTGGATTTCTGTGCCAGGAACTAGATTGGAGAGCTCATCCAGCTTGGAGCAGAAACTTCACAAACGCTTTTTGTGGAACTGCCTTGTCCCTTTTATGGAGTGGAGGGAAGGAGTCCCTTTTCTGCACAGCTGAGGGATGGGGGGACGCGGCCAGGCAGTGGTTTACGGCTTTGTGGTGGAAACCCCRCTTGCTGCCAAGATGAGACGTTGTCTCCATGTGGCCTCAGCCCTTCCCTGCGTGGAAAGGCACCCCGAGCCCTAGGTGGTTTTGCAGCATGTGCAGATGTTGCAGGCGTTTGCTGGCCTTGGTGCCAGTCATGATGAACCACACTGGTGCGGGGCCTTGGCACGGGGCGTAAAACCGTGCCCGAGTGTCTGGGCGTCTACTTGGGTGGGCAGGTCGGTGCTAGTCCAACTTCACAGCGTGCTCAACCAGAGCACAGCTAGGCTGGAAACTTCTCCACGTGCTGCTGTGAAGCCTCTCAGACATCTGTGGGGGCTGGAGGGATGACACGTGCTGTGAACCATCATGTAGCCTTGCATTAGATGCAGTTAGTCCTTCTTTTTATTAGACGCTTATTTTTTTCTTCCCGTCCTGTTTGCAAGGTAGACCTCTGACCTGCTCCCAKGGAACGGATGTGGCACCGGCGAGGAGGGAATAGTCTCCTGTGGCAGCAGAGCMGGGTGGACACTGGCGCCTGGAAGTCGGAGGACGCGCTCTGTGGGCCAAGTCTCTGTAGGGTCTGGAGTTACACTGCTGAGCCAGGTCCCGGGCCTCGAGGCCAGTGTGCTTTGCCCCCTGCTTGACATCCTGTTTCCCATTTCTTTTTTTTCTGCTTCCCTGTCCATTCATGCCTCCAGCAGAGCCCCCAGAACAGCATCCACCAGCTCCGTTGATGCCTTCTGGGAGCAGAAGGCTCAGGCGGGGCCATCTGCTCGGGCTGTGCTTCTGGTGTCCTCTCAACCTGTGTGTTTGAGCCCGTCATCCTCGTACCCCTTTTGTTAGCCGTCCCCTGGGAGGTGTCCCCAGGTTCCCTCCTTCCTTAGCTCTTTCCCTCCCAAGAGGCTTTGGCGGTTTGGTTCCCGGGGTGGGTTCCTCACAGGAGGAGGATGGTGGCCCCTGCCCATGGCAGCAGCTGAGGAGCCAAGCGCCGTCCCCTGGGTCTCCACTGGGCCCTCTGCTCTCGTCCCTTTGCTCCAGGTGGCTGCGGATCGGAGCAGCCGGCGCAGCGCTGTGCTGGGCTGCCYGCGGAGATGGGAATAGCCGAGTTTCCCTAGCAACAGCGCTGCTTTAATCACAGAGACCCGAGTCTAGAGCTCTCCTCCGTGTTCGGCTGGCGCAGCGTGTTTGGCTGCAGGAGTAATTTGCTTCTGTTGGAATAAATGGTGGAATAAAAACCTGACGGTCCCTCTGCCCTGGAGGTGATAAAAATCTGCCTATGTAGATTTCGGTGTCTTTACAGCAGCGATAGAAAGGGGAGAGATAGTAACTCCTGCTAAGCATTTTAATGTGGAAGGATCCCTGGAGGCTGCAGAAATCAGGTTTTAAATTCTGTGCGGAGCTTTCTGCGTGCGGATCCCCTGGCAGCCTGTGGCACTGACGACCGACGTCTTCCTTCCTTGCCAAGACACGGATCTCGGCTCCTGGGATGGGGAGGCAGAGCGAGGGGTTCAGGGGCAGGCTGGGAATAAACCTTCCCTCTCTTTGGGGCTGCAGATCAGGTCTCTCTGGGGAGTACATTTATGGTCAGCCGGGGCAGCAGGAGACAGTCAGTGTCATGGAAGTTTAAGTGTGAAGCCTGCTGCTTAGCAGGAGAAAGGAGGAAAAGGAAAAATAGTAAGGACTAAAAGTCTTTCTGCTAATATAATTTAGGCTGACTTCAATCTTCCCTTTGCAGAAATGGAGTGAACTATGACATTAGCAGGGGTGAAAAAAATGGTTCCTGCCTTCGTGTTTGCACAGTAGTAGGATTTACACACACATATCAGGAAAAATGGGCTTGAATGGGAGCAGTTTAAAGAAACTTCCGAAGGAAAAAGTGCTCTTCCTGCTCCAAAGCATGAAGGTGATGTGGGAACCTGGTATTGATGCTCCTCCCTGGGTAACCCAGGTAATTGCTGAGCTTAGAAAGTGGTATAAGGCTGAGCTGCATGGGAAAGCAAGTATCCACGTTCCTCCAAAGGTGTTAGTGTGGTGTGGGGTTTGTATTGTTTATAAATGTTTATAAAGGTATGGCATCAATAGTGCCATAGGAGACACTCTGCCTCCTGTCTGTTTTAGTTATGGTTTCTGAAATCAAAACAATTCCTAAAAGTTCCCTTGTGACCAAATGTGGGGAGGAGACTATTTTAGTTTTTTCTTGCCTCTCTGGGTGCTGGGAGGTTGGGGTTGTGCTGCCTTCTCCTTAGCATCCTTTTAGCCAAGGAGTCCTTAAATCCTGGTGTGAGATTTGGTTGACTTGCAGGTGTCTTAAGTATAATCCAGCTTCAGGGTCTCTCAAAATCTATTTGTGACTGAGCATCTTTATTTCAGCAGCCTCCTTTAATGAAGTCAGTTCAATGGGGTGTATTCTGAATAGCTGGAGAGCTCTGGGAAGCCTCTGGCATCCATGCAGAGAAGGTCCCTTCCAAAACTCTTAATTTCCATTCCTGTTGTCTTGCACGATCTCATAAATAAATCTTTTGAGGAGCTCTGAGAGCTTGAGCACAAGGTAATGCCACGAGGGTGGTGAGTGGCGTGAAACTTGTTGAGCTTGTTAAAATAATATTGCCACGGGCCTTGAGCAGCCTGGAGGCCTCAGATACAGCTGCTGTTTAGCAGGGTGGGATTTGGTACAGATCAGGACAGAGGTGCAGCTCCACAGTGCCTTTATTGTTGGRCTCTCAGTGTATTGTTTGCGTAAATTCCCCAGACCAGCCCTGCCTCCTGAGTAAGCCCCATGGATCAAGTTTTATTCCGTTGCACACAAAGCTCACATCCTTTGCTGGAATGAGTCAGGCTTTAGCTGAGTTCTGTGCGCGAGGAAAGTGGGCTTTAAAACGTTCCTCCTCCACCCTGCCCTAGTGATGCAGAGCTGCATTATTAGTATGCCTGGCAGCTGCTACCTATTACTTTCACAGAACCTGGATTTTTGTGAAAACAAGTGAAATTTGGTTCTATTTATGTTCCACTGTGAACTGAATGCAAAAATGTATACTTTTAAGAGGAAAAATGGGTTCCTGTTTGTGGCTTTGTTTTCCATGGTGCTCACTTGCCATTGTAAAAGCTGACTGAGCCGATTTCTCCCTGGTCATTCTTTGGGTTGTCTTCTGCAGAATACTCCTTGAAGGGTGAAGAGCAAAATTTTGTGGCCTGTGACTGGCAGGGGAAGGAGAAACTCGCCCCTGTTGTGCAAGGCCGGGGTGCTCTGGACATGAGGAGTGGAGGGGGTGGCCCCAGACCTGCGTAGCCCCTGCGTGACGTTGCCTCCCGCTTCCTATGGGCTGCAGTGCTGCTGCTCAGAAGGCAAAGTTTGCACCAACGTGTATGTTTGTATAYGTTGGTATGTGCAGAAAGCTCCAAGACCTTTAATCCACCCCTGGTGATGGGAGCTGCTCCGTTTGTCCTAGACAGTCTTTGCAGGAGCTGTTTCTGCACCCAGCATGCAGGTAGCAAAAACACCGATTCTCCTGCTTTCCCTGCCTGCAGAAGTTCTGTGACCTTTATTGCAATAAAGGCTAATTTGAGTTTTCATGTCACCCTTTTTGTTTGGGAGGAGACATCTGTTTAAGGACAGCGAATGCAGGGCCTCTTAGGATGTTGTTTTTGGCAGCAGGCCTGTTCACTTGCCATGTAAGACCTTGCTTTCCTAGTCCCCTCGTTCCTGAAGTCTGAAGGAATTAGTATTTTCCGTGAGTTCTGTAATTGCTGAACTGGCAGAGGTGTCACCTGTGCTGGTTGCTCACAAAAGCCAGGGCCTGGTACCCTACACAGCAGCATCCCTAAATCCAGACTGCAGGAGCTCAAGGGAGCCTGTGAAAGGATGTTTTTTCTGATGCTTTTGAGGAAAAAAATACTCTGAGGAAATGAACACACATGGTAGATATTAGAAAGAACGTGTTTTTTTAGAACTTGCAATGAGTGAAACGAGTGAGCTTAGTGACAACATGAGTTTAATTAATATACGCCTCCGCTTGATCTATATTTAACCGTCACTGACTCTGGATTTACGGGTAAGTAAGGATCACAGCAGGGAGGCAGGCGGCGGTCCTGCTTGTCCAGCCTGACCCTAACCACACGGGCCCTTGTGCTGTGTTTCCCAGATGCTTCGTTCGGCGGCACCCCCCCCAGCTACGCGTATGACGCGGACCGCGCCGAGGAGCAGAGGCGCCATCATGACATGATGCCCTACATCGACGACTCGCCRTCGTCCTCGCCCCATCTCAGCTCCAAGAGCCGGGGCAGCCGGGACACCCTCTCGTCAGGGTCTCTGGAGTCCACGAAATCGGTGAGTCCTTTCCCTGCCTTTCAGAAGAGCTTTGGAGGATGGGGACGGGTGGGTGATTGTGGCAAGGAGCGGTGGCTGGCCCTGCTAGCGGGGTAGGACAGGCTAGCTGGGGTCTAAAGCGGTGCCTGCTAGATGTGGCTTATTTAAAATGAACTTGAGGCTTCACTCCGGTGTTGAGTCCAGACTTTAGGGATGAGCCTTGTGTACATATTTTCAAGACTGAGGTTTTCACCCTCTTTGGTGTGAATTTAATTGGAGAGAATCGGTGAATAATTGCTGCTAAGGTGGCCTCTGTGGGCATACTGTGGGGTGAAACATCCTGCATCATAAATGTGTTCGGGGAGGGTGTTGAATGTGTGCGTTTGTATGTGTGTTCTGTCATTGACTTTCACAAGGAAAGTTAGGTATCTTTAGGTAAGTTAGAGACTTTGATAARTCTTGTAGAATAGCAGATCCATTTTCTGCCCTCTGGAAAGGGAGGAATTAAAACTGCCAGCTCTGAACTATGGTGACTTCTGTAGGAAATGGCCATGACTCATAAGGRGTTTTACTGTTCACTTTTGCTTTCTACATCGTAAAGCTCTTCAATTCCACGTTCCTGTTTTCCTACCTGTCTTTATTTGTCATCTGCAAACTTCTCTTTTGTTGAAGTCATTCGTAAAACTGCTTAATATCATAAGGACGACYGTAGCCTCCTTCATATTCTCCTCCTAATAAAGTATAACCATCCAACCTCGAATTGCTGTATTATAAATAACAGTTAGAAATCTATCATACAAGTTGTTTAATGTATGTGTTGACTTTGTATTGTTCCATCTTATTAACCAAGGTGTCATGGGAGAAGAAGATGGATGTTTTACAGGTAGCAGGGTACATATAAATCAACACCATCACCTTTATCGAACAGTTTTATTCATCTTGCATCAAAATGATTTCAGGAGTTTGACGAGCTCCGCAAGCCAGGCGATTTAGCAGTCATTATGTACATCCTCTTATCACATTTTATGGGCTAAGTGCCATGTYGTATGGCTCCTTACCTTTTCAGGATGGATGTTGGATTAAAAGGCCTGCATGAGTCTGTTCTTGGTCTTCCTTTCTCATTTACAAAAATGTGTAGTTAGGATCTCTTGAACATTTTCAAGTACATGGATTGTTGGTGTTTGCTCATTTGAATTGGATATAACATCTAGGATTTGGTCAGCTGCTTGTGTTTTAACTTTTTAACTCTGAGATGCTTCTTTAGCTCTCAAGATGAGATTTCCTGTAATATGCAAGAGTGAAGAAATGGCCACGTAATCCTTAAAGCTTCATGAGCGTTTTAATGTTGGCTTGAGACATTTCTAGGATATACATCTTGGCATGRAGGAGAAATGTGGTATGACTGCATATGGCTGCGAATCACCTTCAGAGAAGCGGGTGTCCTAGTGTCTATGTGACTGGTGGCCTGGAAGAGACGCTGCCTCATGTCTCATYTTCTTGATTTGTTTGCATATTGCTTCATAAACCTCTCCCCAGGTATTTCTTAAYCCATAAATGGCTGCTCCCCTCTCTTTGGCTCTCCAGTCCCTCCAGGAGAACAATGTTTTGAAATAATCTTATAATGTCCATTTTCCACAAGGATGGAGTASTATCAAGGGGACAGTTTCACAATTAAAACAAACAATTCCCGTGTCTGTTGCTTATTACTTATATTCCTTGCAATTGAAAACCCTGTTTTCCTTTGTGTCTTGGCTGTGTACTTGATTTCATTCTTGCCAYTTAGTTTATGCGTTGAATTTTTCATACAGATTCTCTCTCTTTGTGTCTTTATTTTTGCCTCTTTCCTTTCCCTGGCTTTGCAGTGTTCCTTGTGTTCTAGCCCATCCCTACCCCAGATGACCATCATTTCCATGGCAGGCAGAACCCATCTGCATCAACTCCAGTGCACGATAAACCTGCCTTCCATAAAACCCAAATCCTCAGCCCTGTGCTCYGTCACACAGTTGGTCCAACAGACCTTGTGTACTCGCTATGTCACTGGTGCTCCCTTCTTCCAGAAGGGAAGTTTTATTGCTCCCATAAGAYGGAGGGGTCCCACTACAGCTGGGACTCCTGGCAGCGCCAGTCACGAGGAGGGTCTGTCACCAGGAGGAAGAGTCTGACCTCAGTAGGGTGACGGTTCCTGCCAAACGAGTTACCCTTCCTGCCATCACGAGCAGTTAGATGACATGTTACTGTAGCTATGTTTTCAGCTGTAGTGGAAAAGACATCAGGAACAAGCACGTGTGCCAAAGGCACTGTGAGGAGCCAAGCACATAAAATATGTTTGACCAGAAGCTTGGAATAGCAGGGCGTGCATCTCTTATTTTGCTACACTTGATTGTGAGCAAGTAATTTTAGTTTACATGGGCTTGCATTGTAGTTAACCTCCTTGTCCTCCTGCATCTTTTTCGATAGTTGCAATTGCGCTGAAAAGTTCAGATTATCTTTATGACCAGAGACTAGAAATCACTGGTTACTGGGTTACTGTGCATTAACATGTGCACTTTACCAGAATGTAAAGTCTGCAAAGTCATTCGGAGATTAAGAAGTGACTGCAGTGTCCAGCCCTGCCTTGTGCCTATAGCCTTCTCTTGGATCTTTATTTTCAGTTCCTCAGCCGTGCCCTGTTTTTCCTGCTCTGTTCTGTATGTGCGGTGCTCGCTAGATCCAGTGTTTTCTTTCCAGTGCTACGTGTGTGCTGTATTTACAGGACGCTGTTCAGGCTCTGCTCATTTCCTGTTGGCAGCGCTGGAATGCGACCGAGGGCGTCATTATCCCYGCGATGCTCCCAGATAGGGAGGGGGCACATTGGCCAGCCGCGCAGATTACAGGATTAGCACGTCGGCTAATTTTGGGTGCTTGCTGTGAGGTACCTAATGGTCTGAAAAAAGAGCTTTTGGCTCTCGTCGTGTTCCAAACACAGGGTCTTTAATTTCACTTGCAGCTCAAAGTTATCGGCATTCCAGTCAGGCGTATGGAAAATGAAAAACATGCTCTCAGTGAATTATTTTTAATGTGGTTTTAACTGATTCTGTTAATGCCACACAGACACTRTGTAGCAGAGAGAGCAGTTCTCCAAAGTGAGGTGCATCTTCATGATCCATGAAACCAGCCTTCCCCGTGCAGATCGGGCTGCCGCTGTCTGGACACCGAGGGCCTTTTGCTTTGGCTTGTTCTGTGGCCTTGCTTGGGGCTTGGTGTTTTTGTGCCAGGGGTTTGGTCGAGTTGTGTCCCCTGATAGTGGCTCGGTCAGACAGCGCATCAGGGCCGCRTCTGCTGCATGTGCTGGGCTAGGAGGAGAAGCTGGTGAAGAGAGAGCTCCCAGGCCGCTCGCCGAGGAGCATCACACAGGGTATGAGGTTCGGGGACTGACTGCAGCCCCTTGCGGCCCTTGTCCCGGGAAGCCACAACCCACTCCGTGAAGTCCATGCTCCTCTTCCACATCCCTATCGTTTGGTCTCTATTTTGCWATTGCCCCATCTGCACCACCTCAGCAAAGCAAGGTTGCTGGTTGGCCTGGCCGCAGACTGCGCCTCTCCGGCCACGCTGTGCGTATCCGCATCCCGCCCGCCGCACGTCCATCRCCTCCACCTCCTGCTGCCTAAGGACCATGGCAAGAGGTGCAACAGCCTGTCACCCCGAGARGAAATAAGCAGCATGGGTGTGTGTGCAGGATCTCGGCATCCCCCTGCTCGTCATTGCTGCGGTGCAGATCCTTGATGACTGTTTGTGTGGAGGCAGCGATGTTGCACCCCCTCCTCTGGCTCTTCGTGACGYGGAGCCCGTGTTTTTGCCAAACTTTGGCTGTCGCTCGGAGGCGAGCCTGCAGGCCACTGGKGCTTGAATTGTTTGTTTATTTAACTGGGGAAGTGATTTAATTTTCCTCAGCCTTGCTCGTGGTGGTAGCTGAATTGCTGTGATTGAGCGCTCCAAAAATCCTGGCTTCCAAATATTATTTGGCAAATGGTTGACAAATGATAGAACTGGTAGCTTTGGGAGGAGTCAGACAACACTTGTAATACGTTTTCAGGCCCTTAGAGGGGAGAGAGAACGTGTGGGTCTGCTGCACRGGTTGGGGTGAATGGAGAGTGGTAAGAGCAGGGGTTCCTCCCGCCTGCCTGGGGCACGGGAGGGCGCGAGGCCGCTGGCCAAGCTGGTGACTCACAGCACAAAAGGAGCCTGGTTATTGCCAGGAGTTTGGAGCTGGACACCGCGTTGCTGGGATGCTCAAGAGGCTGAGAGCGGCGGGAGGCTTCCCAGCCGTGGTGGTCCTGGTGGTGCCGCTTGTCGTGYGGGGAGGCTCCGGCAGAGGGAAGAGCCGGGAGTGAGGCCCTTCCYGGACCGCACCAGGCTGAGCCACATGGGGAGCGGGCGCTCGGTGGAGGGGGGTCCYCAGGCAGCCGGGGCCACTTCCCACCTGGCTCTCCAGTGGGACCGTGACCCTGGTGCCGCTTAGGGCTGGGTCTCATGGGCAGCTCTTGGCCACGCGCTAGGTTCCTCTGCGTTCCTCTGCCGCCTCCTTCTTGCCACTCCCAGCAGATGTGACCAYGTCCCCGGCTTGTGGCCCTTCCCTAGCAGAGCTCCAGTGCCAGCCTGAGAAGTGTAACCCCAGCTCCCATCCCTGCTGCGCCCTGCGTGGAGCTGCCCCATGCAGGATCACCGGGCAGCGCGGCGCCCCCAGCCTGCGTAGCAGCAGCTTGCAGCGATACCTGCTTTTGAAAGGTTGAATTGAACAGCTTCCCCTTCGCAGGCTGTCAGCTTCTCCTGAGACTGCGGGCAGCCCTGACGGGAAGCATCTCCCTGCGCAGCGCTGAACACGCTGTTCCCATGAAGGTCTTGGAGCTCTTTACAGCCCTTGTACCGCGCTGTGCCGGCCTTTCCGCAGCTCAGTCTGCATCCTTCTGCCACCAGCAGTAACAGTCATTGCCGTCAGCCCAGAAAGCCCCGGGTTCCTGATCCAGCGTCAGCAAGAGTCRGATCTGAGTGATCTGCGGAGCCGCTGGATCCCGGGCTCGCAGTAACAACACAAGAGGCCATGCCAGCCTGGTTAGTAACCTAAGTGCTCGGGGTGACAAGCTGTGGATGTGTGGCGAGCGGCCGCAGGCGGCGAAGGTGCTGCCGCTCGCCAGCCCTGTCCGTGAGTCGAGCCGCTCGGGCATCGGGTTCAGCCAGTTGTGACCCCCTCCTCTGGGCTGGAGCTGCTGGGGACAGCAGGAGGCAGCAGCCGGGCGAGGAGGGAACCGCAGTACGTGGTAGGTGAGACGCCTCTCCTGTGGCTCCAGCTTCTGCTTGTTGTCTTTGTTCTTTTTTTTTTCCCACAACAGAACACTGATTTCTTACMTGAGCCCAAGGGGCTGCTGTGATGGATAAGGCTCCCCAGGTGCCTCGAGGTTGACTCATAATAGTGATTTATTCCTAGGGGTGTGGATGTGAGGTAGAGAGAAGAATGGGGAAGGGCCACAACTAGGCGCTATCGGAGCAGGAGGAATCAAGTCACAGCGTGAAGAACGGGCAGAGTCGTCCGAGAGAGAAGGTGGCTACATGAGGCGGGCAGGGGTCCCTGCTGACCCCCTGGCAAGGGGCTCCTCCGTTCCCACATCCCGCTGGGAACATCCTCGGCTACAAGGAGGGTTTTTCCCTTAGCTAATGGGGCTGGTGGATGGATGCGGCAGCAGCTCCTCCCTTGGCCGCGGAGGTTTCAGACGCTTCCTTCCTGCCAGGGAGGGCCCGGCCGTGCGGCTCTCCCTGCACCGGCARGAGCTTCGCGCCCAGCCCTGGCGCGGTCCCTCTTGCCGCAGAGACGGAGCAGCCTGGGGACCTGCCACGGCCTGGCGGCTCCTTCCCTCTTCTCGTGGCGTGTGAGGGCAGAGCGGGCGGCGCCCTTGGCCCCGGCTGCCCGGGTGGCTGCGGGCAGCAGGAGCTGGAGGGCTGCGGGAGAGACGGCCCCGAGGGGCCCCGCGGCACCTGCTCCGCCTGGCGCGCTCCCAGGCCRGGGTTCTCCAGGCACCGTGCTCGGGCTAACACAGCTCTGTGCGCTCCCCAAAGTCACCTTGCTGGTGACAACCAGGAGGGGAGGCCCCTGGGGTCTCCTCAGAGCTGTTCCTCTCCCTGGAAGCAGGTCCCTCAAAGAAAGGAAATGGGTGTTCAGACAGAAGGCGCTGCCTCCGTCTGCCCAGCAAGAACTGGCTTACACATTAAAGCTTTGATGTGCCAAGAGGAGAACTGTTGTCGCAGTCGTGCTAGGGAAGTTTGGATCATTTAAATGACTTGCTATGGCGTGCTGCTCTCTACAGATGTTACCAACCCCCCAGATGGTTTTTAAACCCTGATCTCCTCCAGGAGAAGCTGCTGGAGACGGTGCTGGAGCTGTGTCAATATTGACCGGTGACACCGGCTCAGCAGCGGGCACCTTGCAGCGCCGCTCGGTTTCCATAGTGCTTCTTTGTGAAGCAGCCTTTTCCGTGTGTAAATGCTGCGAGGAATGTCTGGAAGCCGGGAAGCGCCGTGTTTTCCTTGCACCGGGACTGCCCGGAGCGTTGCGCACGGCGGCCACGTCCRGGCCTCCTCACTGAAAGAAATCTTTGTCGAACATCTCGAGGCCGGCCTGGCGGTTCCGTGTTTACACCGTGCCTGGCAAGCAGTCCGTGTGCTGCACATCCAGGCACTCTTTGTCCTGAGACCTTAAGGAACGGTCACGGTCTCGGTACACGGTAGGCACAAAGGGCCTGCTGTGACACTTGTTTTACCAGGTAGTTTTTTTCTGATGTGTTTTTTCTTTTCCTTCCTTTTATTCTTTCATCTATTCTGACTGTGACTGCTGAATTCCAAGCCCTCCTTCCTTGGAGATGCCCTTCCGGAATTTAAAGGGCCCTGTGCTGCTCACCAAGCCTCTGAAGGGAGGCGGGGAGGCCGAGGCGAGCGCTGCCTTCCACGTGCGCCCTGGCTAGGGGGTAGATTTTATTCCTTTCCTCAGAACAGCTTCTGTCTGCCGCTCGCGTTTGAGAGGTGCTACTGGTATCCGACACCTCACACGATTTTTATAAAGTAGCTGCTGCGAAGTCTTGCAGACTGGAAAATAGCTGTGCAATTTAATGAAAGCATGGAGGAATCAGGGTGGTTATTGATGAGCCCGAATCCCAAAATATCTGGAAGCGTGAGGCTCCAGTTCGCTCTTAGCGTGGCGCGTGGGCTCCGAATGCGGTAGTTGCTGGGAGCGTTACCTATAGAGAAGCTCTCTCCCTCCATAATGAGCCCCATACATCCATCCGCGGGGCTTGGAGCGTAGGAACGTAAACTAAATGGGATTTTTTATCAGCTCTGGAAGAGCTTTGTGCTCAGCCAATGGAGTRGAGCATGGTGTTATGCTTCCTAATCCTCCTGCTGCTGAAATCAATAGCCAAAGATGCCTCTGAATATTAACGGGAGGAGCGGGAGCCCCAGACAGCCTACCCAGAGCCCTTGGAAAGTGTTTGCTTTTTGCAGATCTGACTATTGACTCTCCTCTCAATGACACTCAACAGTCTAATAAGGTTAAAGCAATTGGAAAAAGCCCCTTCTGTGCTTTAGAGAAATAAAAAGACCTAGAAATAAGGCTCAGTAAAAGTAGGATGGTTTGGATTATTTATAAGCTTCACTGGTTGGACCTTTTTTTTTTCCAAACCTTATAGAAATATTTAATTCCACCTTATCAGGTTAAATATATTTCTTTCAGGAAACGGAATTAAGAGGAAGGGGAATTGAAACCAACAGAAGAGTTACTGCTTCTCTTAACACTATATTTTAGTCTTCCCCAGTGTACCCACTTGCCCGCGAATGTGTTTTTTCTCTTCCTTCCTCCAAGTGCTTTGGTGAAGTCGCGCGTCATGGAAGCGCAGTGAGATCAGCGTGTGCTTTCCAGGCAGGGCTGATTCTTGCAGCTGCAGACTGAAAATACACGTGGTGCAAGCGGGCACGGAGAYTGCCCTAGTGGGTAGCGGGTGAAAGAAGGGCTGTCATGGAGCAGGGTTGGGCTGGAGCCCTTGTGTGTCCAGCACCTCTGTACGGATGCGTTGGATGGACAGCCCTGCACAGAGAAACATGTAGCTTTGGAGCACGATCACGGAGAGCTCCTGGGGTGGAGGGAGTGACTAGCACCTAACCAGAGGTCCCCAGGAGCTGGTTAGGAGGGGGAAGCTCTGAAATTTGGAGTCTTGAGTTTTCAGTTGCGTGTGGAGGCCGGGCCTCTAACTGAGGCACCGGCGTTGGGTGCCTAAAGCTGTGAATTGTCTCCTAAGTGTCACCAGTCATTGGTTTAAAAAGAAAAATCTGCCCAAATGATTCCAGAATGGTTTGATCACGATATAGATTTGCAGAAACTGGGCACCGAGCACTTTCTTTGCAAGTAAACTAAGCAACCAATGTGGTGCACTTTCAGGAGTTGATTTTGTTTCTAACAATCTCTCCATAGAGTGAACCAGACTTGGAGAAGGGCTTGGAGATGAGAAAATGGGTCCTGTCGGGAATCCTGGCCAGTGAGGAGACCTACCTGAGCCACCTGGAAGCTCTGCTGCTGGTAAGCACAGGCGCCATCCTGAACACTCAGCGTCAGCAATTCCCCGAACTTCCTGGTTGTCTCTTGGTCACTCTGTGCAGAGGTGCCTGTTGTTCCCTTTGGAGAGGGGGAGGCCTAAGGAAAGGCCTGGATCTGGCTCAACCAGGGTGTTTTTGGTGCATCCAGGAGCCCAGTCTCTCAGTATCCTGTGATAATTATTAGCCACTCTGCTCTGCAGTTGGATGGAGATTAAGGAAACGGAGTGCAAAGGGGTTTTCATCACACCATTAATGTCCTGGGAAAATCCCCAGACCTGGGGTGCCTGATGCCCATGAGAGCATTTGTTCATGTCTTGCTTTTGGGAGTTGTGTGAATGCAAATTTTGCTTATTAATTGGATGAGAAACAACTCTTCAGAGGGATATGTTGTAACGTGGCYGGGGTGATTGTACTTGGTTTGCATGGTAACGATTTCCTTCATTCCTTGTTGTAGCCTATGAAGCCTTTGAAAGCAGCTGCCACCACTTCCCAGCCTGTGCTGACTAGCCAGCAGATCGAGACCATATTCTTCAAAGTGCCTGAGCTCTACGAGATCCACAAAGAGTTCTACGATGGGCTCTTCCCACGCGTGCAGCAGTGGAGCCACCAGCAACGTGTGGGCGACCTCTTCCAGAAGCTGGTGAGTGGGGCGGCACCGCCAGAGCTGCTCGCAGCAATCCTGCATTTCCGAGGTGCTCCTGAGCCTCCCTCCGGTGCCTTTGCGCAGGCTGGAGGGAGGAAAGCCTGGGGCTGGGTGAGACAGCAGCCTCCTGGCCTTGCCTTGCTGCCGTGAAGGGCAAAAGCAGCCGTTTCATTGCCTTTAATTAAAGACTCCGTTGAGACTAGGCCAGTAATACAAACACCGTGTTACAGAGAGCCCGAGTCTCCAGGGTGTCTGCGCTGTCATTGAGCCATTTGCTTGAGAGGAAGGTGGTGTTAAAAGGGGTGTTTTTAATACTGGCAGCAAAGCGTTTCTTCTTTTTGCTGAGCTCCCTCCTGCACGTTCGCCTTCCCTCTGGGGTGCTTTGCTCTACCTTGAGCTGCCTTTTTTTCTGTTTTATCATCATCACCTTTGGCTTTGCCTTCCTACCACCATCTTGGCCTTGATGTTCCTCCCGCCGCCGTGCTGATGCGGTGAATCTTTTGCTGAGACCCCTCCAAGCAATTTCAGCAAAATCCTCTGAGTGCAGAGCAGGACAAAGACATGTAAAGCATCTTCCTGAAGCTGAATTCAAATTGCTGAGTTTGTGAGCCAGATGACAAATTGTTTGCATTCTAGGAGATTCCTTTGCCCCCTTCCTTAGCCTCTCCCCTAGTGTGTGCAGAAAGCAAAGGATTAAAGGAGCTGCTTTTTCCTTTTAGAAAATAAAAGAATCTCTGCATTCCTGAGGTGCCTCCAATTCTCAGGACAGGAGTGACATTCCAGTGTGGTGTTTATTGGATGGGGAGTGCATTTTATCAGGGTCACTCAATTGTTAGCAGCTGTGTAGCCCAGCATCAGCTCTATCCCCTGTGGAGGGGGAAGATGGACCTGGAGGATGATGTTTTCCATGAGAACCAGCAGCTCAAGATCCAACTATGGAGCCTGCATTTCACTGCCGGCGTATTTTAGTCCGGAGGGGGTGAAGCTGGTGCCTTAGTGAGTAGCTCCTGGTGTGCAATTTGAGCAACCAATTTACAAAGACAAATCCACCTGCTGCTGGTTGCTGAAGCCGGGATACAGAAGAGTGCTGAAAGCGGAACCTTGACTGCACTCAGATGATAGGGCAATAACGAAGGTAGCACTAATTAAGGAAGATATATTCCTTACTGCTCCTGGCTTCCAAGCAAGCTTTGACTCACTGCACTACTACTTAGGCCTTTATTTAAGACATTCTTGCTGATGGGGATCACAGGCCTAGGCATTTAGCCCTTCTGGCACTCTCCTTTTGTGTTCCCTACCTTTTTTTTTGCCGTTTTAGCAGAAAGGAGACTTTTGATGGATTAATATTGGAAGCTAAGAAGCACATTGCCTTATTCCAGGCAGTTCAGAGCTACCTTAGCAGCCCATTTCTGGTGGTTTGGTGCAGTATCAGTGGGAGTTGCGAGATGAGATAGAGCTAATTATTCCTGGCAGGCAGCTGGAAGCAGCTAGATGTGAGAGACAGCGAAAGCACCAGGCATTAGGAGGCATCGAGACAGGATGTACATCAAATGTTTTGGAGCAGACTTGTTTACTTGTGGTCGTGTCATGCAGTCTGATGATAAACCCTGGAATCCTTGTTATTATCCTGAGGTCCCTGGGAGCATTAATTTTCTGTAATATCTTGTAAAGTAAAGCACTGTAGATGGAGGATGAAGCCAGTGAAGGGAAGGGGTTTCGGAACTGCTTGGGATCTTCCAAGAAGTATGAGCCAGTTGTAGTGTCTGTGATGGGTAGTCCATGTTTTTCCAGGTGTATAAGGGGAGTGTAAGGGCAGTGGGGGGATGGGAAAACATCAGGAATGGAATGAAATCTACTTCTCACTTCTGTGAAATATTTTGAAAAACTTTTTTTTTTTTAATTAGGAAAGAAACGCTTTAGTTCTTTAGCAGTGAAGAAATGTTTAAGGAAAAGAATATTATTACTACAATAAATATTTATAAAATTATTACCAGAAATGGCAAATAAGTTTTTTAACTGAAACCCACTTGTTTTTTTACCGAAGTTCTTTTGCGTTTCAGTGTGTCCTTTTCAAAAGAGAAAGGAAAAACTTAACCCAGCACTGGAATTCTTTGTGAGCTTTATTGCTTTGATTGGAAGCTCCTTTTCTGATGGAAAATGTTTTCGCAACAGCACACTTAGAAGAGGGGAGAGAAAGCTTAAATAGACTGTTAGGGAGTACTAAGAAATTAAGACACCGCACAGGAACGGAGAAGCTCCAGAGCTTTGCTGGTTTGGCTGCCATCAGCCGAGCATGAATGTCCTGAGCCCTGCAAATGAGCAGGAATTCTGACAGCTGCTTCTGCAGGGAACGGTGCTCTGTGGCAGCTCCAGAGTTCCTTCTGTCTGCTCTGCTGGGGCCAGATCATCCCTGGCATAAGGGAGCACCGTTTGACTTTGCTCCTGACCATGTCATTTTGCGTGAGGGTTCAGATTAAGCCCTAATCTTTCTGTAAAATGTGCCCTGGGCASTAGCTTGCTGTGCTTTTCCCTCCGTTAGCTGGAGAAATCCTGCAGGGAACGTTCTCCTGAGAGTGGCCTTCTCTCTCCCATCGTCTCAGGGCCGGAGCTCTGCGAGAAAGGAGCTGGCAGGTTTTTCTGGTGCAAAACTGTGTTTGAGTGGAGCGCTTTGCAGCGCCCTCAGGAGCACGCTCAGCTGAGGTGCCTGCAGCTCTGCTGCACGCAGACTGTCCCGCAGCCCGGGCGAGCTTGGAAGCCTCCCAGGGATTTCCCAGGCTGGATCTTAAATTCTCTGGCGTGAATATGGCAGCAATGCAAAAGGCAGCAAACAAGATCAGTGCTAAGACCCAGTGATTAATAGTGGCTTAGTTCTGGACTCTGAGGCCTGCTCTGTCTTCATCTGCACCAGGGCTGCTGCTAGAAAAGCCGTGCCGTTCGCTGCTGCAGCCCCTGCCTTCCATGCAGACAGACCTGCCTCTGACTTTCCTTTCGGTGTTTGCAGCACTGTCCTGCTCCTATAATGATGTTTGCTAATGCGGATACACGTTGGGATCTGAATTTGTTTTAACATGTTGCCCCGTGCACACAGAAGCCAAGAAGTAGCTGGGGTCACATTTGTGCTGCTAGGGCTGAATCACTGCTGTCTGATTCACGTTTTGTGGCAAATAACCAGCAGCTCCTATTGTATCCAAGAGCTAAAAYATTAATAGATGCTAATCTGGTGGTCCAGAAGGGAAAAATAGATGGCAGCAATAAGGATGTGCCCTCCTCCCAGGCCAGTAAAGTGACTTGTCCGGGGTGGATGGAGCTGAATGCATGGCAGCACCTGCTCCGGGTAAGCAAAGCTGTCGGGCCGGAGCTGTGTTCCCAGCCCTGGTCAGCAATTCCTGAGGTTCCACGCTCGGATGGTGAGATGCTCCGGCCGGCCGCCCGGTGCTGACGGTGTCGTGCTCTGCCTCCCGCAGGCCAGCCAGCTGGGGGTGTACCGGGCCTTCGTGGACAACTACGAGGTGGCGATGGAGACGGCCGAGAAGTGCTGCCAGGCCAACGCACAGTTTGCGGAGATCTCGGAGGTAACGTCGCGGCGCGCGGAGGGGCATSCRTAGGCAGCCCCCRTGTGCTCCCCCAGGGAATCCTGCCMTAACAGGCAGCACTGCTCTGAACTGCCCGGTGCTGGGCCACCTTYGTGGGAAGAGAAAATCATATCTGGGCAGCTGATGTATTTCTCTGGCTGGTGGTGAYGCTGACTGTCATATAAAAGGCCACCCTAATGGCTCACACTGTGTCTGTCCGGGTTGCTGCAGGCTTCACCACCTGGGAGAGGAGGAGAGGGCAGCACTGGGAAGGCTTCTCTTTGACACTGCAAGTGTATCAGGCGTAATCTTTAATGTTCAGTGTTCGGCTGCCATGATTCCCTCCCTTGGGCAGAGCACTCGGTGCTGAAGTGCTTTGAAGGCTTCCCAGGCCCCAGTTGTGCCTGTGGTGCACGGCCTCCTCGCAGTGCAGTGAGTGTATCCTGAAATCCGCTGCCAAGAAACATGAACTTCACAGGGGTGTCCTTAGAACAAGCAGATAAATATTCAGAGCTGGAGAATATTGGGGGCGTTTATTTGGGACAAAAAAAAAAAAAAAAAGAAGCTACTGAGTACACACAATATTGCACATCCTTCAGATTTCCATGAGGAAGAGGTAAAATAAAACATTTCCTCTGTGTGCTGAAATGAGACCAGCCTGTTGGCATCTGCTGTGCTACTCAGGAGTGCAAATGTGCCTATTCCCTCCTCTCCTGAGGGGTTCCGCCAAATTCTGCTCCCTTATCTGGCCACTTCTCTCCTCCAGTTGCACCAACTCATTAGTTAAGCAGCTTCCCCAGCGCTTACCTTTCTTTCAGTATTAAGCTCCATCCTATGGGCTTTGCCATTTATTAATAATACTATATCAATAGTATTACAGTAGCCCCTAGAAGACAGAATGGAGATTAAGGCCCCCTGCTGCTCCATGTAAATGTGATCCCTGCGTTYTGCTCCTTCCTGAAGGGTAATTCTGAAATCCTGGCGGTGCCCACTGTGTTTGGAGTGATGGTGATGGTGCCTGTGCATTTGTGGCTGTGTCCTGCTGAGGACTTCAGAGCACTTCCAGCATATTAATGCACGGAGCCTCGTGGGCCCTGTGCAGAGTGCAAAGTCGCAGCTATTGCTCCTTTACTGCCAGGAACAGAGAACTGATTTGTCCAAGGTCACTCAGCTCTGGGCGGATGCATGAGGGGTCCTGTGCATTATTTATTGGTGGTGTACACATGCTGTGACRGTGGCCTGGCCTTTATGGCTCTGTTGATTAACAACACCGCCCCTGTGCAGATGGTGTTGTAGATGGTTCCCTGCATTGCTGCATCTCTGTTAAGTGCACTCCTAAGAAACTTGCAGCGGGTTAGAGATGCACGGGTGCCCTGACATGGTGATGGTGGCTTTACCAGCAGAAAAGCACGTTTTCCCTTCACTGACTTGGCCAGTGATAGGGCATTCRTGTGTGCTGGCTCAGGCCCTCCCTTGGGGGAGCAGAGTCTCTTACGTTCACACGTCATATTCCAAGGTGATTGACGTTTTGCTACGTGGCTTGTCCTTCTCTTTCAGAATCTRAAGGCTAGAAGCACAAAGGATTCTAAAGATCAGACGACGAAGAATTCCTTGGAAAGTGAGTGATGGTCAGAAGAGTCTGTGGTTTGTCAGGACTGCGCGGGGGCCATTGCCAAAACCTCTACGTCCCCTTTGGCTTTTGGAATAAGGGCTGGGCGATTGTGGAGCCTCTCTTGGCTCTGCCTGGGGAGGCAGCACCTGTTTGGTCATGGCAGAGCACCATGAGCTGCATGTGAGTRTGAGGAGCCCCTGGCTGGCTTCAAACCCAAGCAATCCCCGTGGGCAGCAACAGGCTAAGCAAAGGATTGCCATGATCTTAGGAGAGTGGTAGTGAAAATGTCAACCTGAAAGTACTTCTATGTATTTTTTCCTTAGGGTAGCACCTAGAGAACCTGGCTGAGCCCAGGTTCCCACGTGCTTGTCTTTTTACATGCATGGAATAAACGATAGCCCGTRTTCCAAGGCTCTTCCTTCCCGACTCACACGAGAGTTAATTCCATTCCTTTTTTGGCCTCTTGTCAGATTTTGGAAGCACCCCGCAGTGTCCCACTGCACTCCAGAAGGCAGGGACGCCCTGCCAACCTTTCGGAACCTCCATGGCAACGTGGAGAGCACGAGGCCCGATGCTGGCCCGCGGTGGCAGGCAGGGTGCCAGGGAAGCGCTGGGGCTGCGCACAGGCCTTCCCTGCCCCCTCGTGAGCTCCTCGCCTGTGCCAGGCCGGGTGCGCTCGCATGCGGGCGTCCGTGTTTCCTCTGTGTCCTCCTCTCTGCCTCGTGGCCCGTGGAGCACATTAACTTTAGAGAAGAGCGTTTCCTGATTTCCTAGTAGCTCATTAGCACTCAGCCTCTGCCYCTGTGTTGAGCTGTGCTGGGCAGGTGCCTTGGGAGGGGGCTGTGCTGAAGGGGCTGCGTTGCTCACGTTCCTGCTGCTTTCTTCCCAGCTCTGTTGTACAAGCCAGTGGACCGAGTGACACGCAGCACGCTCGTCCTGCACGTGAGTACCCGAATGGCAGTTCTCAAGCCCTAGGCCACTTGCTTCCCTGTCTTCTTGTCCCTTCAAATATTCTGTGGAGCAAAATTAAGCTGAGAAGATGCRTATGAGCTGCTTTTCTCTGCACTGAGGAGAGGAAGTCCACAGATAGGACCATAGATAGACTTCTCCAGTTGGGAGGCTGAAAAGTACAGGGCATGGTCCTCTCCCTCTGTAGATACGACTCTGATTAGTAAGAGGAGGCTGGAAAATCCTCTCCCAGTGATCTGGTTAGAGGAGCTCGGAGCCTCTCCTTGGCAGCATTGGTAACAGTGGCTGTTCTCTCCCTGGTGGCAGGATTTGCTGAAGCACACGCCAGTGACCCACCCGGACCATCCCCTCCTGCAGGATGCCCTGCGCATCTCGCAGAACTTCCTCTCCAGCATCAACGAGGAGATCACTCCCCGTCGGCAGTCCATGACTGTGAAGAAGGGGGAGGTGAGTCCTGCCGCGCCGGCTGCTCGCTCGGTTCCCAAATCCCGGTCGCGCGTTTCTGTGGAGCGGGCCGGGAGCGAACGCCCTTCGCTYGCTTGTTGCTAAGATACAGTCGGCGCAGGGTCCTTGTTCTCGGAGGATGTAGCACAGCTCTCCTGCGCGCCGCTCGGAAAACTCCTTGCAAAGCCAGAGGAAAAGTAGGTTTTGAATTTTCGCCTTAGCATTGTTGGATTTTTTTGTTATACGTCACTGCTCTAATGCGTATTCATATTCCTATGCACACGGAAGGCTTGTAAACTGAAACCAAACAGAACGTGTGGGAGAAGAAAAAGGGAAGGCTACATCTGAAATCACAAAAGATTAGGAAAGAGCAACAACCCCAGCAGTTTTCCACGGTCTTCATTCGCTCATTGAAATTCACTTTGTGAACGCTCATTTCTGAAGAGCGATGTTGTAAACGGAACTAGGAAGCAAAACAAATGGATTGGGTTGGGAATGTTCAGGGAGGGTCTAAGGGTGTGATACAACTCTCAGCTCTGCTAGCAGTTGGCCTAGGCCCAGAAAGTGYTCAAATGTGCAGTTCCCTCACCTGCTTGAGGTGTTGTGCAAGGAAGGCGTTGCATTGCCCAAGAGTGAAGCCCTGCAGGCTTTGCTGTGCCTGAGTCACCTGCCTTGGGATTCATTAGAAGAGAATTTGGTCCTTTCTGCGTAAGGGCCAAGACTGACAGAAGTGTTAAGAGGCAGATGAAGGAGGCTGGATGGGAGGGAAGTGCAGCCCGGATGCTGGCGCGTGTGCCAGGGGCMCTGGCTAATCAGAAGTGACCTGTACGGAAACCCCTCTTAAGCAAACACGAGTTCGTTAGCTTAGAATGGCCCTTCAGGATGTATTCCCCAATGCTGCGAGTTGAGCACACTTGCTTTTAGCTCTTAGGCTGATTTTCAGCTGCAGAAACTACAGGGCTGCACCGTTTGTTCTGTCCCTGCTGCTTCTAGTCCCATTTTGTCAGCTGAAGAGGACTGCAGTGAGGAGAGGAGGGCCCGAGCAGCTGGAGGCTGAGGGAGCAGCACACGCCGAAGCGGTTGAGGCCTCTTTCAGGCTGATGGTGATGGAGGCATGGTGGGCTGATGGTGGTCCCTTGCAGGGGAGGGAGCGCTCCGCGTTCCCTGCTTGCCCGTCAGCATCTTCGGGAGGGCAGTAGGCTCAGAAGGGTGTCACGAGAATCCTAATGAGGTACCCGAGCCCGGGTGGATCATCCTGGTGGTCTCTCTTTGTAGCGGTGCGTTTGTCAGGCCCGGCGGAGCAGGGGAAGCTGTCGGGGTTGGGCTTGGCTGGCCCGTTGGTGCTTTCACTGGCCCCACGTGGGATGGGGAGGGTGAGGACAACCCACACTGGGTGCTGTTTGCCATGTGGGAGGGTCCTGGGAGCCCTTGTGCCCCCCTCACCTAGGCCCTAGGCGGCCAGAGCTGAGCCCAGGGCAACAAAGACTCGTTCTGGTGCTTCCCATTGGCCTTTGCCCTGTGAATCTGCTGGTGGCTGCTTCCCTCAGGCATCGGGCACCAAGATACTTGTTTCAGAGAGGCAGTGCCGTGCTTGGCACCTCCCTGAGGTCTGAGCATGGGGAACATTCGCTCGCTCTCCCCAGGTAATCCAGGCCGCGCGTGGGCTCCCGGCTGCTTTGCATGGGTTGTTACCCGTGGCTGTTGCTCCCCACACGCTCCTCAGCTTGGGGTCGGAGCTGGGTCTTGTTTGTGTCTGTAAATCTTCCCTCCGCTGCTTATCCCTTCCTCCCACTCCCCTGCGTGCGCTTTCCCCGGGGTGACAGGGCAGCGAGCAGTTTACAGCTCGTAATTGACTGCTCTCCATGCATAATGCATTTCTTATTTTAATGAATCACCAGCTGCTTTGATGGCTTTTTTTCATTATTTTTTCTTCCTGCCATTGAAATTTCCTTGGTGGAAAGGAAGGAGGGAAAACAACCCTCTCCCGTCACGTATTGCCTAGGTGCTGATCTCGATTATCTTTTTTTGCCAGTCCTTGCCTTTTATGTGGAATGTGTCTCTCCTTGGAGCACAGCACAGGGAGGAGTCCAATCTCCTGTGCAGCCTCTTGCTCTGGCTCTCCCGTACGTGATTGCTTTGAACTGGGGTGTTAATCTCCTTTGGGACAGGCTGCTGGGGAGCATGGGCTGGGTTTGAGTGCGGCCTCATCAGCACCGTCCTTGTCCCTCCACACAAGGGGTCCTGCTTGGGGGCATGGGCTCTGTCTCCCTTTGTGTCTTGGGTCCTTCCAGCCCCACAGAACAGAGCTGGGCTCGGGGAGCACTTCTCCCATTCCAGGGTTATGTGTAAACTAGACATTTTCCGTGCCGTGCGCCCCTGGTTTAGCTAGTGGGCCTGAATGAGCGTTTCAGGTAGGGTAGCCCCTGCAAGGAGATGGGCATGAAGGGGGCAAAGCCATTGCCAAAGGCACAGAAACGACTACGCTGGAAAGGCGAGTTGAGAATGCAGCTGGGATTAGGGTAAGGGCAGGAACAGCGTGGTCCTCATTGCCTACCAGGCTTGCTGTGGCTCGTTAGTCCTTTCCACTCTGTGCTTTGCCCTGCACTGGTGTTTTGGGAAGGCCAGGAGAGAAGTGGGCTCAGCCCGTTTGCTTCGTCAGGGGGTCACTTGGCGCTTCAGTGGGGCATGGAGGCCAAATTCGACCAGCTGAGCACAAGAACGCTGGGTGAGGAGCAGGACACGTCCTGCTCCCTTCACGGTCTGGAGGAAGGTTTGAATCTATCCTCACAGTAAGGCCCCAAGGAGAAGGTGTGGGGAGGTGTGAAGCCGTGATGATTGTTTTGTTGCTCTTCTGCACTTGTCCTGAGAATTTCAAGATGAGAAACAGTTGTTTCACAGCTCCAGTGTGTTTGAGGACTGTGCCAAGAGGTAGCCAGGAGCGTCTGGGGAAGGACTTGGCTTGGTTTGTGGAGGGGGGTTGGACTAGATGATCTCTAAAGGTCCCTTCCAACYTTAAAGATCTGCTGTCTCCGTTSAGCTCYGAATGCTGCATTCAGAGCAACTGCATCCTGCTGCGTTCTCTGCTCCCTTCTCAACTTGGTACGTTCTGGATGAGTTATCTCCAGACATCCTCTTCATCAGCCATCTAGAGAACCTTTGGAGGGAGGCAAAGGGACTCGGTGGCCTGGTGCGGTGGGTTGCGAGGYTCTGCCCCGCTGCCTGAGCACTGCTGGCCCACCACGAGCAGGTGCCTGCTCTGCTCGCTGCTCATCCTTCTTCACCGCTGTCCTCCTGACGTGCGTACAGCAGATCCACAGTGGGTGGCAGGAAGCTGAATGCGTGAGGGGAGGCATGTGCCAGTGCTACAGTCGGGAGGAAGGGAGAAAATCCCTTCCTGGTGTTTCAGGCTAGTTCAGCCTCCTCTGGCCCAGCAGCAGCTACTGAAACYGCTAAGATCACAGAGCTACTTTGGAAGAAGGTCCCTTCCTTGCTTGCTGCTTGTTCAGTGATGCTCTTGCAGGGTTTCTGCTGGCTTCAGCCCCTCTAGATCACTTTCTGGGTCAGCTTGTACTGCTGGGGACCTTGTCCTCCCCTGGTCCTGCAGGGAAGAGGCTGCTTGGCACACTGCTCTGCTGTGTTTTCAGCATGGCTTGTAAGGGCTCCTTAGGCTCCTGTTTGACTTGCTAGGGACTGTGAAAGGGAGAGGACAAAGGGGGTTTGCCAGGGGACAAAACTGGAGCCTTTGGAAAGCTGTGGACTGAGCTCAGACACAGGCAGCCTGCACAGCTTGAGGCCTAGCGCCTACTGTTGCTGCAGGCCCTGGGCAGATGTTGGCAACAGAGCCCTCAAAAATGATCTTGGATGCTTCACACTCTGTCTCACAGCTGGAGTTAGAGAGCTCCTGGTGACAAGAGCTTTGAAAGAAAAGAAAGGCTATTGAAAAACTCGGAGCAGCCTGTTTAGCTCCCCGGGCAAAGCATCCCTTTATTGTGCAGTGCTGGTCTTGCAACACACACGCACATGAGGAATCATTTTCTTCCTACGCTCTGCAGAGCCAAACCAGCTCTTCCTCACTGACACACRCCAATACCCATCTCCTGCTCGTACCCTCCTCCTCCTCCTCCTGCGCTGCACGCGTTCCCATCCCTCCTGGGGCACTCGCCCCCGCGTGCCGCAGGCCACCGCGCCGCATGCRCTCACGTGGGGACGCCGCCCTTCCTGGGGCTGGGAGTCTGGATGAGCAGATCCCTGATTTCCACTTGCAACATCCCTCGGACAAGCTGCTCTCCTGCCGCGCTTCCTGGAGATGAATGGTACACGACAGCTGCAGCATTTAGCACGTGCAAGCAGCACGAAAACACCGGGGGCTGATGAGCGTGCAGGTAGTCATGAGGCTGGCAGCACAAGAGGCAGTGGCAGGCGGAGGAGGACAGCGCAGCTGTAGGCAGTCGAAGGAGGGTCTCCTGAGTAGAAACTCACAGAGTGGGAGCTCCTCTGTACAGGTGGAGGGGAGAAGAGGTGGGTATGAACGTGAAGGGAGAGCAGGGCCTGCAGAGGAGGCAGGGGACTTGCACTGCACCCTTGCAGGAGCTTCGCAGCAGCACCTGGGAGGTTGCAGCCTGCCCAGACCCTGATTCAGAGGCTACAGGTGATCCTAATTCCATCCTCTGTTCCCTCCTGTCAAGTCAAGTTTTTTGACTTCCTCAAACTCCTTTCTGTGCCTCACCCAAGCTCCTGGGCTGGAGAGATACCAGGCTTGGGGCTGTCTGTAGAAGAGAGAGCGCCATCCTACCACCCTAGTGCCACTCTGACACTCAGCCCATGTTTTCTGGGATGTTTCTTTGGTGCTTCTGTGGCCTCTCTGTCACTCCAGGGTATTTTGAGAAACCTCTAGCACCTTTGGTAACTTTGGCAGAAAAAATACCCTTGGAAAAAAGTAGGGAGATGGTCTCCCACCCGCAGGGCATCATATGTCACATGGAGCAGCATCAGGCAGCCCGAGGACCTCCTCTCTCAGGAGACCCTCTGGCAGGAGGAATTCCTTTAAGCCAGGTGACAGAGCCGGCCAATGTTGGCTTTGCCCCCACGAGCCCAGGGCGAGTGGGCGCATGGGGCAGGCTCTTGTCAGGGATCGGGGCAGCCACCTGGGAAATCCTTTTGTTGTTTCCCTCTGACCCGCCAGAACTGTCCTGCAAGATGAATCATTGGCAAGAAAAGATGTGACCCTTTGCTGGAAGTACTCTTCCTCCTTCTCTTCTTCCTCCTCATCCTCCTCTTCCTCCTCTAGCTCAGCTTGCCAGTGCTGCACATCCCAGGGAGGCTGCTGTGCCCAGCCCTAGCCTAAGTCCTGTTTTCCAAGAGAAGGGAGATCCACCATCAGTCCCCACACCCCTGTTGGGAGAGATTTCCTCACTTGCTTCACAGACTCTTCCTCCTGTTTGCTCCTCCCCACGTGTTTGGTTGTCSGTGGGTGGGATGTCTCCTGGGCTCCTCACTGCAGGAGGAGCAATGAGCTCCTCAGTGAGAAGAAATGAAGAATTCATGTTCTGGGTACCTTAATGTTTCCTGTGAGCTGCTGACTGAGTCCCTTCTATCTTTTACTTCTGTAAAAGGGCTTCCAGGCCCTGTAATTAATATGCAGCAGGTCTAGAAACCTGAGATGGGGGGTGTCTTGCTGAGATAATCTCTTTCTTTGCTTCATTATTTCTCCCAAATGAAATTCTTTGCAGCTATGCAGAGCGTTCTACTGCCATGACACCTCCTCCCTTTTACTATTTGATTTCCCAGCCGGATGCTGGTGGTTGGGCTCCTACCTGGGCTTGTTGTGGGAGGGCCTGTGCAGGCACCGCAGCAGCAGCAGGGACCTTCATGCAGGCGGATGGCCTCTCTRAAACCACAACGGAGGAGCCACGAGCATCACACCCACCTAAAACTAACCATTAACACATCTACATACCGGCCTTTCAGAGCCGGAGAGCACAGGCTCGGGGGGTCGGGACGCTGTAGGATGGAGCCTGGAAGCAGGAATGGTCGTTAAGGCTGTTCCCCTCTCTYGTGTTCCCTGCTGGGGCCTCCTGGGCAGGGTGTTGCTGGCCAYGGACAGTACGAGCAGGCCCCTGTCACCAGCCACGCACAGGATGTGTGAAATGTCCCTGCTCTCCCAGGAGARGCATCCTCAGCGCTGGAATAGCTGGGAAGTGCTGAGGCCAGGAAAGGCACTAGCAGAGAAGCCCAGGGTATCTTCCTTCACCAGCCTTGAAGCAGGGCAGTGATGGCCATCATACGTATTGATGGGAAGTAAATTTGTCCAGAGATGAGAATGGGTGGGAGGTTTCTGTTCCTGTGGCTGTGCTTGATCCTGCCCCCAGRACAGCTGGGCTTGAGCTCCTGCCTGGCTCCTCACAGCACGAGCCCTTCCCTGCCAYGCTCCAGCCTTCACCTCCCTTAGCTACGGTGTTGGGAAAGAGGTGCACTGCTCTCCAGCATGGTCCTTGTTTAGGAGCTTGTGAAGCTTCCTGTGCCTGAAGGAGGAAGAATAAAAAGGCATCAGGGCTGGGCAGCTGCTTTGTATCCTCCAGATTTGGAGACATTTCATATGAGAGATAAAAGGGCTTTAAATAGGCATTTGGAAAGAGGGAGCCTATCCAGATGGTCCTGTTTAAACACAAGCTGATGAGGGGCTACTGGTAAGTTTGCTAGATACACACGTTCTTTGAGCCTCGTCCCTTAGGAGCACTTGTAATAGGGGGTGGTAGTGACACAGGCTGGGCTGTGCAGAGCAGGGCAGGACGTGGAGGAGCCACCGCTGCTGCAGGCACAGGGATGGGACCTTGTGCTCTGTTCYGCAGCCACCTCAGGGACTCCCGGAGAAGGTGGGTGGAAAAGCGGAGTTTGCTGCTCCCTGCTGGTGTGCAGGGAGAGGAGGCTGCCCTTGGCCTGGCGCTGCCTCGAGGGAAACAAAGCTCCTGCTCAGGCTCCGGGGGTGAGAGGAGAGGCCCCGGTCAGGGTGCAGGCACGTGAGGAGCTGCCCATCCCTTGTCAGAGGCAGAGCTGGCACCGCTTTATAGAACTGCCTCTTGCAGGGGGTCACGTCTAAGTTGGAGGAGGCTGAGGGAGGCTCAGGGCCTTGTCTGGGCCCAKCCTGCACTAACTGTGAAATACCTTTTGTGCTTCCTGCCCAGCACCGGCAGCTCCTGAAGGACAGCTTCATGGTGGAACTGGTTGAGGGGGCTCGCAAGCTGCGACATGTCTTTCTCTTCACTGACCTCTTCCTCTGCGCCAAGCTCAAGAAGCAGATTGGAGGGTGAGGATTTTCTTCTRCCTCGGCTTCAGCAAGGTCCTGGGGTCTGGCAGCAATGATTGTTCAATGGGAATAGCTCAGACTTGAGTAACTACAGCCAGGAGTAGCCAGAAAGGATACGCTCAGTGAGGTGGYGCTGCCCATCATGTGGGACTTGGCCATGTCCCGATCTCTTAGGAAGGGGTTTTTTTGTTTGTTTGTTTGTTTGTTTTTTTAAATTTTCCTTTTTCCTTTTCCTAAGAACATTCCTAAGAAAAAGATACACTTCAGCCCCTGCTATGCTTGAAAGAAAGCCATATATGTTTTCTAACTCCATTTTCCTTTGGTAACGGAAAATGGTTGTGGCCTTGCAGCTACAGCCAGTTAATTTTTGCAGTAGAAAGCAGCAGGTGCAATAAAGAGCCTCTTCTTCCCATCTGCTCCAGAGTACACGTGTACAAACAACTTAACTGACATTTGTCAAAACTTAAAGAGAGGAGACTTTGATTTGAGATGGAGAGGGAAAATATCAGATGAAATGGTAAAAAGGGAAGCCCCACAAGGCTGGTGAAAGCCCTGGAGAGCAGCAATCATCAGCTTTGGTTACCCTCCTCTCTGGTTAGATTGCCCAGGGGTTTATGCACTGGCTTGCCTGTCCCCCCTAGCCCTAGATGCTCAGGCAGGTGACACATGGTTTAGACCCACAGGTCCCAGCACAGGCAGGATGTGGCTGCTGAGCTCTGTCTTCACAGTGGCTTCAAATAAAGGAAGGGTTGGAACAAAGCAGATTGCAAACGAGATTCCACATAGGAGTCAGGTATAAAGCATATTATAAAGGTATGTGGAAAATACCCTCTGTCTTTCAGGAAAAGCCAGCAGTACGACTGCAAATGGTACATCCCGCTCACTGACCTCAGCTTCCAAATGGTGGATGAGTCTGAGGCAGTGCCCAATATCCCACTGGTACCTGATGAGGAGCTGGATGCCATGAAGATCAAGATATCCCAGATCAAGAATGACATCCAACGAGAAAAGGTAGGAGGAGTTGAGCACTCTGTGCCGCATGCAGAAGAGACTCAGTTCAGAGAGGTCTTTGCTGAGATGAGATGCTGGTGGAAGCAGCGTTTCTAGAGCTGTGCCTGGTGGCAGATCCTGCTAAACACTGACTCTTCAGCAGACACTTGTGGGGCAGTTGTGGTACGAGTAGCATATAGAGCAATTCAGTGTACCAGCACATGTATGGAAAACACCACATATTCTGACTGGACAGTCTAACATAGCTGTAGTATCTCTGGCCTGGGCTTCTCTTTGCTTGCAAGACATGTTTCTYGAGGCTGTTAGACTCCAATCCATCACGCTATCCAAAATAGAAGCAAGAGTTTGAAAACAAACCTGCAGGTATGTGGAGCAGGATGTGAGTAACACTGCGTGTGCCATGGAAGGTTTATCCCTGCAATCCAAAGCAAATGCTTCCTCTCTGCCCTGGCTGGCTTCCAGAGAGGGTTTMTTGGAAAAGAAAGTTTTAAGAGGAATCTTAAACCATGGAAGCCTTTTATTTAAAGGCTGCAGGTGTCATACAAACTTGGGTGCATCGACACCAATGCTCTGGCATTTCAGTAGCATGAAAATGGGCACAGCTCGGGCAGTGAGCGTGCTCTGCATCAGGCTGCATGTGGGGCAGCCAGAATGGGGACACAGAGCCAGCCTGACTGCACAGATGTGGCTTGGGCTGAAGAGCACTGTCTCCCTGAGCAGCTTGGAGTGCTGGGGATCCCGCTGACAGTATTTCTGCTGCCTGCAGCCATGGCCTGCCCYCTCTGCAGAGGGGGAAGAGACTTTTGGTCTCAAAGCCTGTGTATATTGGGGCAGGTGTTGGAGAATGACCTGTGCCTTCTCTCTCCCTTTCTCTCCTTCTCTCCAGAGGGCCAATAAGGGCAGCAAGGTCATTGAGAGGTTGAAAAAGAAGCTCTCGGAGCAGGAATCGCTCTTGCTGCTGATGTCTCCCAACATGGCTTTCCGGGTGCACAACCGCAACGGCAAGGTGAGCGTCTCCACTGGTCTGCCACGGGCCCTGTGTGTAAGATGGAAATCAAACCATGAGAGCTTGTGTTTGCACTGTARCGTTATTGACCTTATGTGTCTTTCCTGTCATTTAGTGTCTGGCATGAAAGCAGCAGTCACCAAACCTTTGCCTTCACCRAAGGCTCTCTGGTGACATCATGATCCATTTGCATGAGGCATCAACATTCAAAAAATAAAGTTAGAAATGATYCCCCTACTTCAGCAGTTCTCTGTGTTTGCAGCTGCCCTGGCAGAGCAGTGGAAAGTACTTCCATCACCTGACATTAGGTTCTGCAGCAGCTCTGGTTTCACCTACAAGTTCAAGGCTTTGTTCCCTCCTCCAGACTGCACACAGCATTTGGCTCCAGGGCTGCCTAATGGGTCAGGAATGCCCTGTAGCTTCGTGAGGTGCTCAGGGTGCTGGCCCTGGGGACCCTGTAGCTGCTCCTCATGGCGTTTGCACGCCCCTGACAAAGGGCTCCCGCAAGAGCCTGTCAGGAGTCGGTGCAAATGCCCMGTGTGGCCTCTGCCTCCCCAGCTCGCATCATGTCCTGGCCTGTGGTGAAGGCTGTTGGGTTTCCTGGTGCAGCTGGGGTGAGGACAGAGCAGCGCAGAGCTGCTGGGGGAACGCGGCTGGTGCTGCTGGCCCCTTGCTGGGAAGGGCACAGCACCTGCCTCTCGTGGGGAAGCTGTGACCGAGGGCAAGCAGCAGCAACCACAGAGTCGCAGAATGGTTGAGATTGGAAGGGACCTCTGGAGATCATCTAGTCCAACCCTCTGCCCCAGCAGGGACACCCAGAACGCGTGGCACAGTGTGACATCCAGGCAGGTTTGGAAGGTCTCCAGAGAAGGAGACTCCACTGCCTCTCTGGGCAGCCTGTTCCAGGGCTCCATCCTTGCAGCAGTGCTGCAAGGCCAGTGCAGGAACTGCCCCGGGAAGGGCTGGGAGGCAGACCTGCCCTCCACAGTGGGTCACACCAATGCATATCCTCTTTCCTTCTCTCTTCATGTGTAGAGTTACACATTCCTCATTTCATCAGACTACGAAAGGGCAGAGTGGAGGGAGAACATCCGGGAACAGCAGAAGAAATGTGAGTGTTCCTCAGCTGGGTGATGGCATAAATGCTGCTCTGCTACTTTAGAGAGCAGCACTGCAGAGGGGTGATGTGTGGGCTGATATGTGGGGCATATGTTAGGCATATGTTGCCTAAACAAAGTGGGATGTGCAACGTCCACTGAACAACATGGGTGTCCTTTGACTGTCTTCATCTGAGCCTGCCTGAAGGGCTTCTGCTTGCACCACCAGGCAGGACAGCGTGGGGATGGGGCGCAGCGGGGGTTTGGAAGGGTCAGACACGGCCTCTGGAGATCAGAGCTCCCTGAGGTCCTGGGCTAAGGAAACGGTTGCAGCGTTTTATTTGGCTGCAGTCTCAAGAAACATTTACCTTCTGGAACAGGTATATTTTTGACTTTGTAAGAAAATAAGAGTCCCTCTAGCTCCTGTGCATTGTTCTGAGATTTTTTAGAGCAGAGAGAAACTAAATATGCCCTAAACAGAGCTGGGCTGCAGCAGTAGCACAGCCATAAGCACTGTCGTCCTGTCACAGGGAGGTGCTCTGCAGTATGTGCCCAGAGCAAGGGGCATGCAGTCTCTGCTTTGAGTTTTAACTCCTCCTTTGAACCTCCTTGGCAGGTTTTAAAAGCTTCTCACTCACGTCAGTGGAGCTCCAGATGCTGACAAACTCCTGTGTGAAGCTGCAGACAGTCCACAACATTCCTCTCACTATCAATAAGGAAGGTGAGACCACAGTTTGTGCCTTCATATAGTGCTACTGGAGAGAAAACCTGCCTCTGCCTCTCTGTGTACTTCCCCTAGAGCTGCTCTTGCTGTTCCTCTTTGCTACAGGCTTCAACTTGATGACAGGTGACAAACTGTTACTTACTGTAAGACAAAAGCTGACCATATGCACTCTTCTGTGTAGGGTAGCTATGGGAGAGGAGAGCATACAAAGAGAGAGCAGCAGACACAAGGGCAATCAGTGATCTCAGTTCAATAAAAGACAAGCTCCAAACTGCATGGCTAAATGTCTGCTAGAAAAATAAGCACCCCAGGACCATCCTCCAGTACATATACCATGACTGCTAAACAACCTTTACATACAGGGCTGTTGTCATCTCCTGCCAGGTTGCTGAGTGCCTGGGGTAGCCCTGGCCTGGGGGCAGCTCCTGAATTTTGCCAGGGAACCCTTTGGAAGAGCCAGTTTGCAGGAGTCAGAACTGCCTCACAGACCATTTGAATTACTCCAGTGCCTAAATTACTATTTAAACTGCTAGTATAGACCTAGCCTCTCTATTTCACTGTTTGCATTTGAATTTCTCCCATGCTGTCTTGTTGGCCCTAAAAGTGTCTTTGTAAATACCCCAAAATTCCAGACAGTATTACAGATGGAACAGACCATTTGACCTGGAACAATGTTCTTCTTGCTATTACARAATTGGCTAGATTGTGTATGCCTGCCATGCATTTTAAGGAAACCTTACCCCAGACTCATAAAACTACAAAATACCCATTTCATCACTCCWTCTTTCTCTCTTGTCCTCTCCGTGAACTTCAAACCAAATTTCTTGCCTCTTTTGTGCAGATGATGAATCGCCAGGTCTCTACGGATTCCTCAACGTCATTGTCCATTCCGCCACGGGGTTCAAGCAGAGCTCGAGTGAGTGGCAGTTCTGTCCCGCAGCGGTGGTTCGTGGGGGTTGGCTGGCAAGACTGAGGCGATTCCGCTGGGGCCACAGTTGGGGGTGGATTGATTTAGAACTGCAGCACTTAGGACGGTGGCRAAAACCAGAGGTGGTTTGGGGAACTGGAAGTGAAAATGAGGGCATTGGTGTAAATTTAGGGGATTGTAAAACTCTGTTAATAACCCTTAGAAACATCAGGAGCAAGCATGGATTGTTTTTCTCTGGGCCTAGCTTTTCTATTGTGTTTTGATTGTTTGGGTTTTTAAGCCACACTTGTTAATCATCCAAAATCTACGGTGCAAGTAAAGGCTTATCCTCTATTTTTTATATAGTAGAAGGATGAGAAACAGTCTCTGACATCAGAGTTGATGGTGTCTGTGTAGGAAGCAAAAAGTGTAAAAAAATCCATGCAAAGATTTGACACAAAGATCAAAAGAGGTAAAAAAATTTCTGCAGAAATGCACAACTTGTGCCCAAGGTGGATGGACTGGGGAAGTACTGGATACCAGGATACCCCGGCACTGGATACCAGCATGCACGACCATTTGGGTGCAGGTGAAGGGCTTGTCCATGCTGAAGTCATTTACGCTGCTGTGCTGGTACTGTGGCTTCCTAAAGACATCTCTGTTGGTCCAAACGCACTGTATGATAAGCACATTTGCACTGGGCTGTATTAATGTGTAGATGTGTTAACGCGGAGAAGATATAGATGAAGACACCCCTCAAAAKTAATAAATATAGGAGACTGCTGCAATTTGAACAAAGTCTTAGTGTCTCTTTCCTCTCTCTCAGACTTGTACTGCACGTTAGAGGTGGATTCTTTTGGGTATTTTGTGAACAAGGCTAAAACCAGAGTCTACAGGGACACCACGGAGCCCAACTGGAATGAGGTAAGTTGGGTTGTTCTCYGTGTGCCAAACAGCAGCACAGGATGGGCAGACAAATGAGCAAACAGTTTGGCTGCAGCCTGCGCTGGGTGCTTGGGACTTGTGCTGCAGGCACTGGCTCCCCAAAATCCTGTTTGTGACAAGGTCCTGACATCTCACCTAGCTCTTAGTGCTTGCAAAAGATTTTCTCTTGGGTTATATCAACATCAACGTTTCGGCCAAAAAGAGCCTTGTGCTGTTCAGCATCTCATCGTGTAGCCAAATATATTTACTTTTTATTTTTTTAAAAGAAATCAGTGAAAATATTTGCTTTGTTTATTTGTTGCGAGGGGCAGAGGGCACTAGTTGTAGACATTAATTATAGACATTCTGCCCATTTACAGCCAACTTGTAAAATTGCTAGGGAGTGAAATTAAGTGCAGGGAATGTGGTAAGTTAATTTCTTCAAAAGATGCTTCACTGAAATTGTGACACCTATCTAAGGAGTCAGCTCTCTTATCTCTGATTTAACCACATAATATATATAAAAATCCAATTTCAGTTTATTTATAGACCAGCTCCATTAGGCAGGAGGTTTTGGTCAGTCTGAACCCTCCCTTGTGACAGGTTTTAAGGAGACTCTGTAGGTGATTAAGAAGCAATACCCAGCTGTGGTGTATTCACTGCTGTATTCACTGTGGTGTATTCACTGCTGTTTGCAGGAGTTTGAGATTGAGCTGGAAGGCTCCCAAACTCTGCGGATTCTGTGCTACGAAAAGTGCTACAACAAAACCAAGCTCACCAAAGAGGATGGAGAGAGCACGGACCGCATCATGGGGAAAGGCCAGATCCAGGTAAGATGACTGTTTAGCTCATTCCTCCTAGCYTTACTGCAAAACACAGTCAGACTTTTGAATCCTGGGGTGTCTTGTGATGTTGTGTTCTGCCTTGTGAGTGTCTCGACACAAGGGTTTTTCCTCCAGACAATGAGGGAGACAGTACGTGTGATTCATAGTCGGAAAGTCAGCAGCCTTTTCCCTCATCCCCTGCTTTATCACCCTTGTGAAATAGGTGCTTTCTCAAAAGAAGCTGAGTTTTGATCTCTGATTTGCCTCTTAACATCAGCAATTTCCAAAGAGTATTTGGTAAGTGCACAGTCCCCAAGCCCTGGGCACTGTTGAGGATCCTCGATTTGTGCCACAGTGAAGGGCAGGAAAACAGAAGCAATGATTATAGGAGCTGTAAATCACGTGGCAGACCTGCTGCCTTGGTACACTCTGCCAACTGATTGATGTGCTGGCAAAGCCTTGGACAGGCAGACAGGTTTATTGTCCCACATCCAGAGTTTAGTGATCCCGACAACAGGCTGTGTCTGAGGAAGACAAAGGGTTTCTCTGCACTTCCCACACCAAGAATTGGCATGGGCCACCTTGGCTGTGTGGCTAGTTTGTGATGCAGGTGATGATTGAAAACGGATGCTGCTTTCAGGGAGCTGCAATGGGATAAAGAGCCAAAGCTCCCCACAGGAGCTCTTGGTACTGGACAACCTGGAGAGCACGTGGTYCCCATCCTTCTCCAGGCTGCTGCGCCACCCACAGGTGGTGCTGGGGAGGGTTAAATGACGCGTTAGGGTTAGAACAAGGACACGTTCTCGGAGTGGAACTGGGTGTTGTTCAGAACAGACACACRGTCCAGAAACATTCTATTTTTTGGTTTTCTGAAAAATACTATTAGTTCTTCCTCATTCACATTTCGCTTTCACTCCTTGAACAGTTTCCCCCAGTGTTTGGGTGAAACAGAGCTGGACCAGCTCTGGTTGAGTGTGGCTCGAGGACCCTATCTCACCTTTACTAGAGAGGGGTTTGTTCTAAAGAAACCAGTTTCTTCCTCTCGCACCTTGTCCTGAGATTGCTGTGCTGTCTGTAGGAGGATATTTGTCACAAAACCTTTGTCACAAAACCCACTGGTAGATATTTGAAATAAATAAATAAATGTGCCGGTACCTCGTGGCTCCTGGGGACTCTCAGGCTAACCAGAGACCTYTCAGAGCATGGTCTGTGAGAGACTTTCTCAGCTGTCCATGATTTCAATCCCCTAAGACAGTTTCTTGGCATTGCTCAGGAACTGTAGAGAGACGTCATAACATACTGGTAAGATTTGGGGTTGGTAAGCATTGTTAAAGGATTATTATTATTATTATTATAAAGCAGACCTTCAATGATTTTTTTTCTATTAAGAAATAATAATGCAGCAACAAAATCAAATCAGAATCTGTAGCTGAGGTTAGTTTTATTAATGCTGTCAGCATCTTTTGCAATTATTTGTATTTATTTTCTTTTGGTATTTTCACAGGTGCTTTTACATTAAGCTTTGTTTACTTTAGATTGGTCTATAAATAGGGTTTTGTTTGTTGTCGTTTTTGTTGTCATTGTCACTATTCAGCTGAAGTCTGCCCTGTGTAAAGGTCTGTCAAGTTGGGTGAGATTTTTTTCCAAAATTCCCTGATGTAGAAAACTGCGGGAACATCAAGMGTCATGTCTACATCCTACTGCTGATAAACACAGGGAAATTTCTGTGTTGGCCAAACCACAGCGTATTGTTAAGCCGTGTATTATTATTGTAAATCTGCAGCTTCCCACTCCTGGGATTTCTGACTCACCGAATTCTCTGGGCTGCAGAGATGAAGACAATGCATCAAGGAGACCGGGACTGTTTTTGCTGTGACATGTTTATTAAATCTCTCCATTACTTAACAGCATTGGAGGAAGAAAGACTGGAAATTGGTCCCTGTGCTCAGAGGCTTCCAGGAATGGGCAGTAATTTTAATAGCTCCCATTGCTCATATTTTCTCTTCCTATGGAATATTTTATTTACCTGTTTTTATAGCCACATATGAGAGCTTCATTGCTTGTCACCCTGAGAGTTTTCTTCCTGAAAAATARAACCATTAGGTTTAATATGGGAGTGCCTCTTGTAAATGTAGAAGGGAAGTCCTCATTGGATCTTTTGGGAATAGCAGCACTGCCCATGCAGCTCTTTAGCAAACCTGTTTGTATGGCTGGGAGCTTCCGTTGCATCTTGGGCATTGTGAAATGCAGGGAAAAGGTGCCATTCCTGTGATGAAACTGGGATCATCTGGGATTCTGGGGAGAGGAAGACAGAGACATTTTATTAGAGTGGGGATCTCGAGGCTTTTTATCAGCTCTTCTCATTTTGAACTCTTTTTTTTCTTTTTCTGGCTGTTACTTTGCAGTGTACCTTTGGCACTTGGGAGGTTGGTCCTTTTGTCCTTCGAATTTTCACATTGTAGGGCAGGCCTGTCCCCACATTTTGAGTGTAGGAGCCTTTTGTTTGGTCTTGAGACTGTGCATCCAAGTGGGCCCAGATGTCAGCAAAAGCGGCCTCAGTTTTGGGAGCAGACTGCATGAGTAAATGAGTTCTTTGCCCTGCGATCCATCCCCTCCAGTTGATGCTGCCTAGAAACTCGGCTTCCTCCGTTGTTTTTCTTCTGCGTGATCAGCTCAGACAGACCATTTCCTTCTCTCCAGCAGCGCTGGAAAATCGGAGAGGATGTGACCTGAGAAGGCTCCTTCTCCGGCAGCTCCTCTGTTGCATGCAAAGCAATCGATCTTATCTCCTTAATTATCTGGGATGTCTCATAGCCCTGCACATGGCTATTTCAGTCATCTAGATTGTTTTCCGTGTAAAACAGATTGTCACATGTGGTCCCTCCCAAGTGTCAACCCAGAAAGCCTTTTACACACTCAATTTCATTTAGGCAATTTGCTCATGCAGAACAGTATCCCAGCAATGAACRTAGGGTGGAAATGAAGAAGGCAACGGGTCGTGTCTAAAGGGTGATGGCAGCAAAGATTAACATGTCAGTGGGGAGCTTTGGGAAGAGCGGGGTTACGGCCGGCCTGGGAGCTTCCAGCAGCAGCAACATCTATGTAACATCAGTTACAATTAAAAATTGCTGGAGTGTGCAGCTGCCATGGAGATTTAATAAAGAGAGGAAGTAATGCAAATAAATAACATAAACCCCACTACCCTTAAGGCTGCCTTGCTCCCAAGCATTTTGTGCTTATTGATTCTGCTTTTAGGATATGTGTTCTTTGCTTTTCTGAAAAACCTTGGCATATGCAGCGGTGGGTTCCGGAGTCAGAGCCCAGGCTTCCTTCTCCTCGGCCTCCTGCGTCTCGCTGCTCCTGCCYGGCATCCTCAGGTGGCTCCTCCCAGGCCTGCACACGCAGCCCCYGCTCCCTGCGCGCTCCGGCTCCCTTTGCTAAGTTGGGGCTAGGGCACTTCGAGGGCCAGGGTGTCACGCTCGGCCGTCYCCGACTTGCAGACAGGCGCGTGGGGAGATGGATTCTGAGAGTTTCGCAAGTCTGTTCCTCTTTGGGTGGTCGTGGAAGCACAGCACAATTTTTCATGGTTTCAGTGGTCACGGGATGGGCTGTTTTGCCATCCAACCCAGGCAGCTGTGGAAGAGAATGTTGAGAGGTGCTGTGGATTTTGTGCCAAGTGAGCACGGGGGCAGCCCCACGGCAGCGCCAGAGGTTGCTCGGAGCCACCTCCTTTCCACAACTCTCAGCAGATTTCATTCTTCTGTTTCCCTTTCCAGGTCACCAATCCCCAAATCGAGCTAAAAGGCAGTGTGACCTCTTTTGTCCCAGGCCCTCTCTCTGGCTGCAGCATCGTGCTGCATGCCCTGTGCTTGCTGTGCAACCCACATGCGCCCGCTGCCCCCTGCTCTGCAGGGTGGGCACCTGCAGTGCCCAGGGCTGGAAACCTGCTGGACGTCCCAGTGACAGTCACTGCTTCCCCTTGACTCTGTTATTTCCTGCTGTGACTTATCAGACTGCTAGACCTGACCTTCCTGTCTCGCTCTGTGCGGCGAGATTCATCAGTATTCAACATCTGCTCTTTCATGTCCTTACCTCATTTCACTTTGTTACTTACAAAGCTCCTTGAGCTGTTATTTTTGGGAGCGGTGGTGTTTGTTTTGCTCTGTTTGGTCTGTTGTTGCCAGTGTGGGGTTGGTTCCAGGCAGCCGGTCCTGCTCCCCTTGCTTTTCCTCCCCATGTGTCCCTGCAGTCCAACCTGCTCTCTGCCCCATCGAGCTGTCAGCTTGGACTGATTTTTAACATCTTTTCCCTTGCTTTCATGTTTACTATGCTAGGAGCTCACTAGACATAACACATAACTGGGAATACCTGTTAAATTAGGCAACATTGGAACCTTCCCTTAGCATTTCTGCAAATATTCAACCCCCTTTTCTCCCTTCAGGGTTAAGCATCATGTTTATCCTACAAATAATCCTCTTCAGTGATCCATGCTCTAAAGCATATGGAAAACTGCCTCTGGAGTTTTCTGGAGCTGGAGGGTCAGTTGTGGCTGTGAGCATCAGCAGGGCCGTTTTGGCAGCATAACTGGAAGGTAACATTTTAGGCAGCTGGAGGTCAAGTTTTCCGGAATCCTGATCACAGTTACTCCTAGTAGGAAACCAGACACTTCAGAAGCGGTTTCCTCTGTATTCTGGGAAAAGAATGCAGTTGTTGAAAGAAACCCAACTTCCAGCACGGAAATTCAGGGGAGAACAGCCTAAATTCTGGCCTCTGCGTGGAGACCTTGGCCAGACTCGCAGGCGGGGGCGGGTCTCTTCCGCCAGCCTTATAACCAAGTCCCCCAGGCAAGCAGGCTGCTGTTTGGGCTTGCAGGAGCCCCGAAGCTAAGCCCCGCTGCTCCTTGGCCTCCTGGACTTTGGGCTTTGTGCAGCCCCAAGATGTGGGAACTGCTGGTTACTGACTATTCCTTACAAGGGGTCTTCAGGAATTTCTGCCAAAATTGCACCTACAGGAGGCGGTTGGACTCCACGGGGAAGGATGTGGGTGCTGGCAGCATCCCGCTGTGGGCTCATGTCCGCAACAGAGTGCGCAGAGATAAGGTTGGCCTCGCTTCAGCTTCTGCGGTGCTTCCTGGGGTGTCTGCAGCATGTGCGAGGCAGAAGCCGCTCTCCTCTCTGCCAGCTGCATTTCTGGGCAGGGACGGGCTCATCTCTGTAGCTGGCAGCAGCATTGGGGCTGTGGTGGGGATGGAGGGGAGTCCGATGTGATCGTGTCTGGTAGCTCTGGGGTTGTAGCACTGCAGGCATTGAGTGCAGCACTGACTTGGGAGACCAYGCGCTGCCCTCGGAGGGTTGGGAAGGGAGGGATCTGTGCCACAGGCTGCCCCTTGCTCCTGAGCACCTCTGGTTTGCTGGTAAAGCCCAAACCCAGCCTCGTGGTCTGCTCCTGGTCGTGCTGTGTCTCGGTGTTCRTGAACAGGTTGTACAAAGCTGGCTCAGGCATCACCAAAATGTGCTTCCTCTGCATGATTTCTGATTGCTGGCAGAATTCTCCTGCAGGAGGGTCTCCTCTCTCCTTTCCCTGTGCATCTGGAGCTGGGGAGCAGCCTGCAGTGGCTCAGTATGTTGGGGCTCTGCCAGGCACTGGGACTGCTGGTTTGAGCGCTTGACTGAGCTGCTCCCCAGCCCTCCCACTGTCCACTCCAAAGAGATCAAGCAAAGCTGAAAACGGGAGCTCAGGCTGTAGCTTTTATATTTCTGCTTTGAGTTATTTCAGAGCTTGCATTTGTTTAACTGTTTTGTTTTGTGAAAATGAACTATGAGGAGGCTTCCCAAACTCAAATACAGCACCTAGGAATGCACAGACAGGGTGTATGTGTGTGGATACACAGATGCAGGAGCTTCTGAATTCTTGATCTTGTTTTTCCTGAACTTTGAAAATAAATATTCAAAAACCTCTCTGAAGCAACAAATTAGGCAACAAATGCGATCCTCCCTGAGCTGGGGTTGGAAGCCTGTGGCTTTCTTGCAGTGGCTAGTTGTGAGAGAGGGAGCAGCYGCCTGTCTATCCTCCATTTCACGAGAGCTATTTCAGAAATGTCGCCTCCCTTTTTTCTCGCTCCCAGCCCTGGGACATAGGATGGCTTTTGCTGTTAGTGGGCTTGTTGTGCCATAGTACTTGAGAGCAAAAGGTGGGGTTACCAACTCTCCAACATGACTTTTGTTTGCTGAGGTTTCCTACATATTCCACTACGTATTTGTTGCTGGATTTTCCAAGGCGGGTGTGACGCAGGAGCAGCCTGGTTCAGAGAAGGGCACCATATCGGAGTGTCCTGCTCCTGCAGACTTGCAAGTCCTCGGGAAATGTGTTTTCCTATGGAAATGAAATAAGCTGTTGAAAATGGCAATGCTTTGCTACCCTCAAAGCCTTTCCAGGCTACTTGCTTTTCTCTGAAGTCTGTTTCTAGCTCATGGGAAACTCTCCTGTTTTTCAGCTGGACCCGCAGGCATTACAGGACAAAGACTGGCAGCGCACGGTCATCTCAATGAATGGAGTAAGTGCAGAAAATAGTGCTGCTATGACACCTCGTATGGGGTTGATTTCTTTGCTCTTCATTGCAACATAAGAGAAGAAAATATAGTTGGAAACGTAACAGCCCTTTTTGTTTCCAGGTTGAAGTGAAGCTGTCGATGAAGTTTACCAGCCGAGAATTCAGCCTGAAAAGGATGCCATCCCGCAAGCAGACAGGGGTCTTTGGGGTCAAGATTGCTATCGTCACCAAGTGAGCTCATGGGTCACTTTTCTCCCTACTGCTTCTTTGGAAAACATAGTTAGACAGTGGGTTGAACCTGTCCTTACCCCACAATGGATGTGCCAGGACGCTCTCCTTCACTTGGCGAGCGGGGCAGGTGGCTGTTGCTGCAGAAGGCAGAGGTTTTACTTTGTCCCAGCTTCATTCTTTGTATGGAAAGCAACAGCACACACACAGATTGCAGCGCAGGGTGTTTACTCCCAGCATATTGAACTCTGCTGAGTCCTGGAAATGCCCTTTTCCTCTCCTTGCCCTCTACTCAGTTAGCTGACTTGGTCACAGATTTCCAGAGCCACCGAACAGCAATATTTCCTTTCCATAATCGGAAATGTTCRAGTTCTTTGGATCTTGCAGTATTATTTTAACCCTTGATCCTTTGTTATGAAATGTTTGCCAGAAGAAACCTGTTTGTTCTGGTAAATAGTTTGGGAAATGTGGTATTTCCTCCCTATGGAATTGCATTAATTTGATAGCAACAGAGTTGCTATGTATCCAAGGATTGTTTGGGAATCCTCTGGTTACCTGCCCAGAGTTGCAAACACTGAGAAGCCAGGACCCAGCTAAAAGCCCCAGCACACAGAGCAGCTACAGAGCAGCCAACCCTGAGATACTGAGAAAACCTTCTCCTATATTAAAAGGAGCTTCTCAACTGTCTTGACTATCTGCTGTGACCTTCCCTCAGCCCGTCATTTAGATGAGCTCTACATAGYGAAGCCATAGCTTTATTTTATCCAGGTGGGCTGGCCAGGGTGACAGGCATTGGTGGGGAGGTCCATACTCAACTCTTGCTTCTGGCTTTCCTAAGGAGAGAGAGATCAAAGGTGCCCTACATCGTGCGCCAGTGCGTGGAGGAGATAGAGCGGCGAGGAATGGAGGAGGTGGGCATCTACCGCGTCTCCGGCGTCGCCACCGATATCCAGGCTTTGAAAGCTGCCTTTGATGTCAGTAAGTATTTGTGTCTGATGTCCCTTCACACTAGGAGAGCCTGCGTAAGCACTTGGTCAGACAGCGGTGCCACTTTTAATCTTAAGTGCCCCAAGAAGTAGTAAGAGGCAGAGATTTTGGTGGAAGAAGAATTGTTTCAGCCCTGGCTGTRTGTTTTTATTAGTGCTCTTCAGCTAGAGCTCTAACTTGAGACACTCAGTGGGGTGGATCCTTAAAATGAGCAAGGCATCTGCTACTGTGCACAGGGCCTCTGCGTTCTTTTCATAATTCCATGACTCATTTTGCATGAGAAGATCATAAAATTAGATAATTTTGACCAACCTCTGTGAAGCTGCCTTTGATCTTGGGCAGGAAAGGGCTCCATAGCGGTGYCCCGGTTAAAAGAAAGGCATGTGTGCTCCAAAAGGCATCCAAGATCAGTCATGCAAAATACATCTCAATCACTGAGGTATTAAAGGTGAAATTCTGCCCTACTTTCAGCCTCTACGCAAYGGTCTAGGCACCACTCAAGCCTCATTTGAACCATTATTTGATATAAGTGGTCACAAGGCCTCTGCCAAGTGCCTGAATTTATCCACCCTACGTTTTTATTACTTTTTTGGGTATGAAATTTCTTCCTTTTTGTATAACAACACCTTTTTTCACTTGCAAYAAATGACATTTTTGCGCTAGTCTTCATGGAACCATGGCTGGCTCTGCTGGCTGGTCTGTCTGTTTTGGTGAAAGAAGGTTGGTTGTGGTGTTCTTCATAGTAGCAAAACTGAAATGTGAGCCCTGAATTGCCTAACTCTGTACTTTAACTACATACAGTGGGGAGGTAGAGAGCCTCAGAATCTCTTATTCTAAGCTGTAGAGGCAGGGAATTGGAATGACAACTGTGGTCATTAACAGAAAGTTAAAATGCATATAAATAAAGTCATGCAGGGCTTGTTTCAGATCAGGCAGAGGTTGCTGGCACAGCATAACGAATCCTGGATTGTGCTAAATTCTCTCTTGCTGATTTGAATCATTTCCGTGGCACTCCTTAGTTGTCAGAACTGCTTGTTTAAGCTGTAGAAATGTAAACAGTAAGACTCTACTCCCTGGTCAAAGAGGAAGGATAAGCAAAGAAGAGTCAGAGCAAGAAAAAAGAGTGAGTGAATGAAAGGGCAGCAGCTTCTTTACCTGCAACCCCTCTTCTCTTTCAGATAATAAAGATGTGTCAGTGATGATGAGTGAGATGGATGTTAATGCCATTGCAGGCACATTAAAACTCTACTTCCGAGAACTGCCTGAACCCCTCTTCACAGATGAACTGTACCCAAACTTTGCTGAGGGAATTGGTAGGTATTAAAAAAGAAACCATTGAGAATATGGACCTGTTAAAAACAAACAAACAAAAAACCACTTAGRGGACTGCTTCTAAAACAATGCCACATATATAATGTTGGACAGAAGCCTGAGATGCAGCTCAGAAACAAGAAGTAAACTTGCCTCTTGCTTGATTTGAGCAATTGCTGTGCTTTTAGAAACTGAAATACCTTTTTTTTTTTTTTTTCTTCCTGAAGATCAAGATAAAAATAGAATGAGAGGCTATTTGTGGAGGCTTTGTCTATTTTTTGCCCTATTTAATCTTCTGAAGAGGTCTTCTTTGGAGGGGATATAGCTTCTCATATCTTGATGCAGAAAAGGGGGGAAAAAATAGGTTAAAAACCTGAAAGCACTTAAACTGCCTAAAGGAAAAGAATTCTTTACACATCTATAAAATAAAGGTAAAAAAAATATCTGTGAGGTATTGATGTGTGACTCTGACCTTGCAACCTGCGATCTAATTGCTGTCCATTAGGGAGCATCCATGTTTGTTGGTCTGGGAAAGCCGGCGGTCAAGTTCTTACTCGCTACCTCTGGTGACGTTTTGTTGATGTTTTGTTGATTTTCTGTCTTGCAGCACTTTCAGACCCTGTTGCAAAGGAAAGCTGTATGTTGAATCTATTGTTATCGCTTCCAGAACCCAACCTTGTTACATTCCTTTTCCTTCTGGACCATTTAAAAAGGTAATAGGTGGATCCTTTAGTTGGAAGGAGTAGCCTTTCCCTAAACATGCACTAAATCAAGCAAATGAATGTGAATKCTGCTCAGATAACTCTTTTCCCATACTCCCATTAAGCAGCTAAATCCTGTATTCCATTCCCATGAAACCAAAAAGGATTAGAACTGCAGGAAGGGGTACCGAAAGTCTCAGCTTTTCTAATACAAATGCAAATTCCTGCAGCAAAAAATCTGCAATATTGCATCTGCCTTGGGACAAATTTATCTGGAGAAAATGATTAGGAAAGGTTTTAATATAAATYGTAAAGATTTGGTAGCATTTAAGGACTCATGAGCCCTGTCTTAAAAAGATGTCTGCTCTTGGTCAACTTATTTATGTTTGCCTTGGTTATTCATTTATAAAATTAGGTATGAAGCATTCCTTTAATCTTGGGCCACATTTCTCTGGTGAGACAAGAAGCAGCAGACCCTATCCCAAGTTTATGCTATATCTATAGAGAGSCTAGAGACTGTGGCTGTTACACCGAGTTGTTATTTTTATATACAATAAATTGAAACRCACATGGGATACTGACTGATTCAATGTCTGTATGTAAATCTTTTTACAAGAGGAGCAAATAGAGCTGCTTCCTTACAGAGCCTTCAAAGCTCAGCTGTCTGTAAAGGTCCTCCTTGACCAGTGTTTCTTTCTGCAGGGTTGCTGAGAGGGAAAGCATTAACAAGATGTCCCTGCATAACCTTGCAACTGTCTTCGGACCAACGCTGCTGAGACCTTCCGAGAAGGACAGTAAAATCCCTGCCAACCCTACCCAGCCTATAACAATGACTGATAGTTGGTCACTAGAAGTTATGTCCCAGGTAAGATCCTGCAYGTGCTAATATAATTGTAGATGCTGATTTCTTTGGCCTCTGCTCCCTTCTGAAGGAGTTACACAGAGTTTCAGTGGGGAGGCTGTTTCATACTTTCTTGTTTTAAKAATAGCAAATAGTAGATCAGACTTTTTTTCCACTGAAGTGGAACGTCATCAGCATTATCCTACAAAGGAAGCTGAGAAGAGTATCTGYAAAGCACTGCAAGTTTTAATATTCATGTTTGTATTACACACAATATTAAAATAAATACGTAACTACAAGAAGTTCTCACAGACAGGGATTTAAACATGTCTGCCAGCTCTCTAATAAACAGAATGAGAATGAGTTAACAGGGCTTAACAGGGCTATTATTACATCTTTCTTCTTATTTTTATTTCCAGGTTCAAGTCCTTCTGTACTTCTTGCAGCTAGAGACTATCCCTACCCCAGACAGCAAGAGGCAAAGCATCCTCTTTTCCACAGAAGTATAGGTACCTGTGACAACAACAGGACTTGAGAAACTGCTCTTGGCACGAACTTGCCGCTCTTGAAGAGAAAGAGGACCAAGAGGACCGATGTTTCTCCAGAYATTGCCGGCCTGTTCCTACCCTGGGGAAATACGGCCCTCAGTGCTTCTGCTGTTTGCAAACCACAGACAAGTTGAAGAAAAAGGAGAAAAATCTCTCTACTTTTGATCAGTGGAATCAGAAAAAGCAGAGGTGGAGATGGAGCTGTGCAGGATCTCCACAAGAAGGCGCAACAGACACTTGAACAAATGCACCACAGAGTGTGGCTGTTATTCTTGTTGGGAATGTGACAGAAGGTATTCCTCATTTTATGGATTTAATTTATCATAAAGAAACGTCAAGATTTCTACTGGACCACTTGATAGAATACCCCTTTTTGGGGCGAGGGGGAGATAAAGGATATATCACAACTGTGTCTTTAATAACTGTTGTTTTTAAAGTACTGTTCTAGGCCACAAAAAATAGTATTGCTTTGTCAAGAGGCAAGGGGAAGAGAAGGGATCTAAGACTCCCTCCTCAGAAATTCAAGTCTTGATTTGAACAGGGCTCTAAAGAAATGAAAGGAGGTTTTGTGTACAACTGCAACTGTG
>PTEX01000075.1:2196174-2337390 GCA_003342815.1 Eudromia elegans
CTGTTTATGTATAAAAGCAGGGGCAACATTATCCAGAGAGGATTGCTAAATTCCTTATATCCTGCCAAACTTAATGAAAATTAATTTAGGAGGCTTTTATTTCCCAGTTCTCCAAAAGAAAAAATGTTGTCATTCCATTAATAGTTGAAACATTTGAAAGCATATATACACACACAACAAAAAAAAAGGCTCTCTTTTGCTGGCTACTCACTCCAAACTTTTATCAGAATAGCTTTTTTGATACTTGAATTTTTGGAGGCTTTGTACATTGCTTCTCTGAGTCTTTTTCTGATAGATGCAAATACTTTGATAAGATGTTTCAGAATGTACTTTATGGACAATCTAGGAAGTAGCGTGCATGTGTATTCTCCAGAAATTCCAACCCTGTTTTAAATTATCAAGTGAAGAAAATTCTATGGAACTACAGACAGCAGTACAAAAGGTCTAGCCAAATACCAAATTTACATTTTCCTGCCTAACACACTTAAAGCCACTGGGGTTACCTAGGTGTAAAAGGCAGCAGTGTTTGCCTAYGGGACTGAAAACATAAACTAGTTGCTGGTGTATAGACCAGAGAAAACCCTTTTGGTCAAGAAGCAGTTGTGCCAAAAGTCTTTGGGACTCTGGGGATGTTCCCATTTCATAAACAACTCCATCCCCCTKTACTTCCTACCCAGCTATGCAGTATCCATTGTGCAGCAACCATCCACCATCATCCTAMCAAGAAGAAAAGTACAGCTTGAAGATGTGGGAAGGAATCCAAATAGGGAAGAGGAGGGAGGGACAGATTTTAAAAGCAGTAATTGGTGCAGTTAGGTTGTCAAGATCATTTGAGGGGAAATAGCACAAAGGAAGCAAACCCTAGTATGCTCTCTAGCAAAATTTCTCATTTTCTGCTGAGTGGTCTGCAACCTCTCTATTAAAACAAAAAAAAAGAACAAAGGTATCTTTCAAACAAACAAAGAGACAAAAATAAAGGAAATTATTTTGTAATCGGTGTAATTCTGACTGCTGCATTATATTAGAAATTATTGTACTGTGAAGTTGCAAATTCAAAAAGAAACAAATATAAATTTCAACTTGTGAGTATATCAACATTTTGCATGCTTTGTAAGGATTCTTATAGGAATTTAATATTGCTTAGTATCCTTCCCTCCTTAGGTCTGGGAGAAAACCTCTTTGTAATGTAATGTACAACTAGAAATTCCTTCTCTCTTATATGTGTTTCCACTACATTCCAGCTTTTGAACCCCTAAAACAGAAAAAAAAAATGTTTATATTAGGAGGTGCTTTTATTGGGGTGGGAGGGAACAAAGGCAAAGAAACTTGAAGGCTTGAATTATTTTTTTTTTACTTTTCGGAGGTAAAAAATAGCCACAATCCTGAAAAASGTTGACTCAAGAAAAGTCATGCAGACCAGTAAAACATGCTCTATGGTTTTGTTTTTATGTATTTTTCTCATTTTAAGTAGCAGTTCTGTAATAGTCCTTTTGCTCTTGCTTCCCACCTATCCACTTCAAGTCATTGTCTGATGTATTTGAGGCAGTAGCACTGCTGGTAACTTCATTTAAAAGGGAAAAAACAAACACACCATGTACTGAGGTGGTAACCTTTTTCTCCTGGTGTTTAGATTCTGTGGCTGCTCTTTGCAGTATTGAAACTGGAAAGCAATACCTTAATGACTGTGCCAATTTCCCTTTGCCCAACTTTTTTTATTTTTATTTATATAGGAAGTTAATTTTAATATTAAATTACTGATCTATATTATGTAACCATGAAAAAAATGCTTTTGCTTTGGTTACTGTTACAAGTTTTTGCTTTTAGTTTTTCATTACAATGGTCAGTTCTAATGTAACATTATCTAACATGCAGGCATGTGGATCAGGGAAAGAAAAGTTAATTTAACGTAACCCATTAATTATTTCTGTTAAGTATGAATATGTTTTCCCCAAAGCTGGTAATTTTGGGCTGGAAAAAAATAGCACATCTTACTGCTGATGATGAGATCATGGAATGATTTGAATAAGAATTGATTTCTTGGATTTCATTTAGTTTTTCAATTAAGTTTTTCAAATGGACTTATATTTKTCAGAAATTAAGAATTTCCAAAAGACTTGTATATTCTTTGCCCAGGGTTGTTGTGTCTTTTTTTATATATATTTTTACTTTGTTTTAATAAGCCTTATCGTATTTAAACAAAAGGGACTTGCAAAACTTGGCTTTAGAGAAGGCCTTCTGATTTGTACTCTTAATACTCCTGTCAGTTATGTGAGAAAACCTAAATCTTCCACAAGGTACAATAAAAGCAACGTAAGAGCAAACTAATAAAAAATGCCATTTAAAATAAACTGTGATGTGCACTGGGAGTTTATACTCTTAGTTTTCAGTATATTGGAGAAACCTTTCTAAAAATGTAGCTTTCAGCTGCAGGAATCTGAAATATGAAAAAAAAAAAAACCCATGACTTTTTCAGGTGATTGCAGGATAGTCTGTTATCTCCAGCTTAAGGAGAGCAGGAAGTACCAGTTTCCTGGCAACTTAGGCACTATTGTAAAATTCTCATGGAGKTTTTTTTTAAACACTGATAGTTTTTCGGGTTTTTTTTTGGTTTTTTGGTTTTTTTTTAAATCAGTCAGTATTAAATAAAGCAAACTATGGGACTTCTTTTTTTTTTTTCCAAAGATGGACAAGAAATAACAGCTCCTGGATCAGTTTCAGCTTTGTGTTTGTTTGTGCTTTGTATGGGAAGGGAGTGTCTGAAACCAAATGGAAACACATCCATTAAAATGCTGCTGGTGTTTATTCTTCTTGCACAACGTTAGAAGTTGAGGTAGTAGCTAAGCTAATTCAGGCTCTATTTAATATGCTGCTAGTTTGTAATGTATTGGCTAAGGGCAAAATACAGCAGTGCGTTGACTGTGGTAATTGCTGATGCCCCCTGCCTGCCTCAGTTCTGACCTTCAGYTGCCAAGCTAAGTTCCAGGCAATCAGGATGCAGCGTATGAAGCAAAATTGCAACTTTTTTGTTGGCCACTAGGTGGTGGAACCGAGGAAGATGTTTATGGAGATTCAGTATTTTTACAGTGTATTCATTTTACCTGTTTCAAAAAATCTGTTTTACAGTTGTTTATGTTAATKTTCTGTGACTTTATTTAAACAAGTGTACTGTTCTGTAAAGCATAAATGGAACTCCAAATCTGTTCATCACCTCTGTAACACTGGAAGGCATCATAACGTGATCACTTCTCTTGCTGTGCCATTCTTTGAAGTATGTATAAAATGTAAATTGACCAGCGTGGCTTTTAATGATGCTTAAAACTTGATGGAGAAAAATCAACTCTCTCTGATTCTTCACTGGTTAATCCTTCCTTCCTGCCTCCTCATCTGCTAAGGTAACATTACCAGATGTGGCATTCTTACTATGGAAAATTTAATAAGAAATTGGAAATATTTTAACAAAATCCACTACCCTTTCTCATTTTCTTTCATTCTAGAAGTCAGAGTCTTGTAATAATAGAAAACTAATACCTTCTTTCTAAGCTTTAGGCATTTGATTCTGTTCCCTGAAGAAAAATAATATTTGAAAGGGCATTTTCTTMGATAACATCAAATCACTCTTACCAAATTAGTAGTCTGGTTAAGTGAGTTATTCTTATGCCCTGTTAAATTTACAGTCCAGCTATCTTGCTTTGTAAAATTTAACAGTCTTATAGCACTGATTTCAGAAAAATAAGTCTGATACCATACACTTCCTTTAACACAGGGTAAGTAAAACTGAGATACTGGAACCTTAGTGTCAGTATTAGGAATTCTCCATTCTAAGCTAGAATGAATTAAATGTTCAGATTTAATGTACCAAATGTATTCAATTAAGTATGCTGATTGCCCTTAAAATCAGTAGAAATGCTGAAGGAAGCACATTTAGTAACTATTCTTAGAAAGATTTTAGGGAAGCCAATATAACAGAAATGGAAAAGAAGCGTAGTTCAGATCGTAATTGAGATCACAGAGTCTGGATTTGCAAGAGTTCTTCCAAGTCCCAAAAGGCGACTTATGCTCTGGATAACTGAGCTAAGAATGTATCACCAGTAAATAAACATCAATATAGGAACTTCAGGAATTCAGCTGTTGAAACCTCCCAGTTCTGATGTGCTCTAATGCCTCTTTTTTGCTGCTCAGAGTTTACAGTCCAGTGATAAGAAAGCAAGGCTTAGCACTTGCTGTTCCTTTTTTGTTCAGTCACTAGCTAGGGAGGAGCAGTAGGAAATCTGTACAACAGCAGCTGTATCAACACCATAAAAAAAGGAAAAGCTAATAGAATGAGAAAGGTGGATTTTAGTTCATACTGAAAGCGGCAACTTCTGGGCTATGAGGATAAAATATCATAGCCCGTTATAATGATGAAACAGCTGAAATCCTWGGACCAAAGCCAACGTGGGTATAGTTGTTGGGATTCATCTCCTTCCACAGATATGTCRCTAGAGTCCAGTCTTATAGGTCAAGCAAGTGTGTAAATGTAGCTGCCAAGAGTTGGAGAGTGTATTAGTGATTTAGTTTGCCTCAACTGTTAATTCCCTTTGTATTACCATGCTGTGGCAGAACTGTAGGAGACTATTGTATAAATATAGACAGGACAGGTGACCTGTCTGAGTTTCCCATGTCATAATTTCCTATTGTCATGTGTGACCTCTCAGAAAGAAAGACCCTTTTCCAATAGAAACCGCATTATGTGCTTCCTTACTGTAGAAACTGCCACACTGGGGTTTATCACAGAGCTGCTCCTGGAGATAATATTTTCAGCCTTCTGGTGCAGAACACACCAGGTACACCTAACCAGGGCTTGAATAACTGTTTTGTGAGCCAAATAAGATTCTATTCTTTATGCCAATTAAAGTTTATTTGGAAATGAATATGACTACAGATTGCCTAAGCCTACCAGAAATGTTTGCTCTATTTCTTTTGTCTTATTTGCAGTCATGGCCAAATACTTTTGTCAAAAATGGTTCACCAGAATAGAAGACCTCTTTGGACTTCCCACTCTAGCTTTTGTTASTTTAACCTGTTGTAGTCTTTGTAGCCTCTTTGCCCAGTGGCATGATGTTCTGTGAATCCAAGAGATTCCACAGATGAACCATTCCCCTCCTTTGCAGAACGATTTATATTGTAAGGCTATTTTATATCCCAGTGGATGTATAGACAGCATGTTGTGTACAACACAGTGTCTGCMTGGAAGGAGAATCCAGCTGCTTTCCACTGCTACCCAAGCCAGGGATCACGACGGGTAGAGCCTGCAAATGAGCAGATGGCCTCGGYTCTTAGATGCGCACGTCTCCCCTGGGGCAGTTTGGGAGAGGCCAGAAGGCAGTGCTGGGAAGAGACTCGTCCAGCTCACTCTGCACTGTGCCTCATTGCACGATGAAATGCCAATCGACACAGAATAGCTCCAGTTTCCTGCATTTTAGTCCCATTTATGGACTAAAATACAGTAATTCTACAGATTACAGAAACGATCAACTGAAAATTGATCCATATCTGAAAAGTATTTAAAAGGCAGGTCGTAATACTAAAGCTGACACAACAGGACATTAATTCAGAACAGTCTCTCGTAATGCATTCGCGTTCTGATCCCTTCTTTATAGCTCACATCTCACAGCCCAGGAGAAATCTCATACTGGGCTTCTTAACCCAAAAAATGTGAAATTTGCTCAGTAATGGCAATCTATTTGAAATCCAAAATGAAACTTGCCTGGGTAGGGACAGACGTTTCAGGAGCTGGGCTATGAGTATGAGATGCGATCATTAACTACCAAGGCAGCAAGAAGAGGTTAATGGATCGTACTGCCAGGTAACTGAGAGCATCACAGTGAATTTAAATATGATTGCACAGCAGGACACACTGAAATGTTGTCCTATCTGTGTCTGTCTAGCAACCCCTCCTCCARAAAAACCCCTAAGCCTTCTCTTACCATGCAAGTTGTGTGGTTTGTTCTTATCTCTAGTGTTGCAACTGTTTATAATCCATGAAGATTTCCAGGAAAAGGAGATAATAAGACTATTTATTTAAATATAAATACAATTAAATTATATAATTAGTGCTAAAGTATCAACTAAAGAAGAAAAACCTTTTATTGTTTGGATAATTTGGGGTTTCATCAGAGTGAGTACTGTTGGTATTACTTTAACATTATCATGTTAGGGAGTCTGTTTTTAATATTTTATACTGCTGTTAGGGCTTCATTATCTCAGTGCTCTCATTTTGGAAAAGAAAACCTAATTCTAATAGTTTAATACTGAAAGGTATTGAAACTCTACTCCTGGACATCTCTCAGGTTTAGGCCTAAAGAAAAGGGGAAAAGAAAAAAAAAGAAGGAAAAATGGGGGGGAAATGTCTTTTTTTTTAGATAAAGTATGAAAAAGGGATCCAAAACTGTATTGGGGTGGGGACGCCCAAGGCATTTGTAGCCTTTCTTTGTACACAATGTTAAATAAAATCTCCTGTATCTATGTTTGTCAGGTTTTTGTCTCATTTAATTAAAGCTGAGCCTAGAGTAAACTTTAATGTGTGAATTGCAATTGCCTGAGTTTGCTAAAGGTATAGAATTTAATGTCATTTCATTTCCAGAAAAAAATGCTTTTTCATGTTTTAAAAGGTAAAAACTATACTAATTAAATAACCTTTAGAGCTCAGTACAGAGTTAATGCCAGATTAAACTAAGGCAACTGTAATATAAAAGTAAGTGCCTTACATGGAAGGGACAGTAGTAGCTGGACAAAATAGTCAATTTTTAGATCTATATTAATATTTTTGTAGGAATACCCCTAAATTGTGGGAAAAAAAGGGAGAAATACATTATTTTTAATTCTTTCTACAAACGGTGTATCTGCGTGTAATAGAAAATAGTTTGGAATAGTTTAAAGGTATAATTCCTATGCAAAAGGGCTCTCAATCTGAAAGCACACCCTCGGAGATCAAAAATATTTAATGGTTTTAGGACATGGCTGAGTGAGTGTGGGAGGTTTAATCCCTTTCCAGGTGCTGCTCCTGCCAGGGCCACCACACCAAGCCCCAAACTGGCTATGGAAGAGCTTCTCAGCCCCTTCTYTCCCCACTGGAAAACCCTGGGCTACTCACAGTGCCATGACCTTGAGGCGAACCACTTGTGCAAATCCAGCTGGTAGGTGCTTCTGTATTGTTACTTCTCTGTGATGAGAAAAGAAAAACAAACCTGAAGGCTGTCGCAGGGTGGGGAGGGTTGTCCGAGTGCTTACCCAAGGATGTGTCATGCACACTGCCACGCGGCTCCCTCCTGTGCAGCTGCTTCTCCCCTTTGATAAGCTCTGCGGACCCGGTGCCCCCAGGACCCGGCGCCTGCACGGGCTCAGCCCTCCCTGCTGCTCCCCAGCTGCTCGTCTGCTCGAGCCCTAATCCTCTTGGGCACCRTAATCCCCCACAGAGCCATCCCCACGCACGGGGAGATCTCCCTGCACTGCGGAGCCTCCCCGTGCACCCGCTTCGGGGTGTGATACAGGAACTGGGCTGGTTTTGCCCAGAGACCTTTGAAGCTCATCTAGGAYACAAGTCACTGGCACTCGGCAGCAGCTTGAGCATTAATTTACAGAGCTGGAAAAGGGAAAGCAGGAGCCCTTTGTGAGAAATAAACTGTGTAAAACTAATGYAGGCTCTCTTCATCTCTAAAGCACAAGTGATGCTGCTGATTGTGTTATTAAAATGTTGKTTTTTTACGGAGAAATAACTCCTGCAATTCAACCCAAAGGCACAAACACWGACCATACTATAGTCTGTAACATAGAACAACATTTTCTTTGACGTTTCCTGGACCTGAAAACCTGGTGGAATGACACTGGTCATATTGCCACTTATCAAAACTGGAAAATACCACTTAAGGATAGTCTTTCAATGTCAAAAAAACATATTGCAWCAGTGCAAATGTCTTTCAAGGGAATCTCACCAGCTAACAGGCCAAGAAATAAGAGTGGAAAGGCCAGCTAAATAAAAAGATCAACTTCTTAAAATAACTAAGTAGGATTTTTTTCCCACTGTGAAATCAAACTATGTTGTAACATCTAGGGAAAAAAAAAATCCTTCACCATCAATTTTAAAGTGAACTCTGATGAAATCTACATGCCACTTACTTTGATTTACAGTATCAAAAATTAAATTTCACCCAAGATAACAAGGTGAATGTAAATTACACTTGTCGTCGCCAATCTGCAGCGCTGCGAATTCGAGGAATGCCCCTCGGGGGAGGCTGTGACGCAACCTCACGCCCCAGCGCTGCTTTCGAYAAAAACGCCGAATTTCTGCTAGGAGTCGGGGAGAGAGGGAGGCTTCGACCTGCGCGTGGGATCGTGCAGAAATCCTCCTGGGGAACCTTCCACGGGGATGGGTCCAGTGCTGAGGGGGCACTTGGCCTCCACAGGGTTCCCTCCCGTCTCTCTCCTGAGGTGATGGGCAGGCCTCGCACTTGGGCTCTCACCTGCAACGCGGCTGTTACAGGGGCACGCTCCCTCTCAATCTTTCCCGTACATCTGTGTGTTCTCCCTCAAGATCTTTTTATTTTTAAGTTAAAAATGTGTGTTTTGGTTTCTTTACCCGAGGGGAGCCCAGGACGAGCCCCGCCGCCTCCCTCTGCCTCACGCCTGCCCCTACCGCCATGACCCCCTCAGCGATGCGCCGCTCCCGGCCCCGCCCCACCCCGTGCGGGAGCGCGCACGGGGGCGTGGCCTCTTTGGGGCGGGGCCTTGGGAACGCGCGCTGGGGTACATTAAGAGGCGAGCCGTGATTGGAGAGGTAATTGCGCCTGCGCGACTCGGTGGCGGGAGGAGGCGGCGCCTGCGCAGTGCGGCGGCGCCGCCCGCGAGGGGTGGGGCGGAGGGGCCCCGCTGCGGCCGTGCGCCCCTCCGCGCCCCCTCCCCCCGCCCCTGCGGCCGCCGGCGGCGCTCACGGCTCCCGCAGGCTCGGGCCGCGGAGACCGAGCGCAACGGAGGCGGCGCTGCCCGGTAAGGCCCGAGCGAGGCCCCCCCCCGACCCCCAGGAGGCGGGAGGAGCAGGAGGGCGGGTGGTCGTCGGGGGCCACACGGGCCGCGGCGGGGACCGCGCTCCCGCCGCTCTCTCGCAGGCCCCGCGGCGGCTGCGGCCGCGTCCCCGCCGGTCCCGCTCTGCCAACGCTCCGGCTACTGCCCGGCGGGGCCGTTTCGCGTTGCTGCTGCGGAGAGTGCCGGGGAAGGGGATGTCCGTGGTCCCGGCCCGCGCGTCGGCACCGTGTGTGTCCCCGGGGAAACGGCGGCGGCGGCGGCCGCTGAGCTGCGAGCGGAGCCGCGCGCGGCCTCGCAGCTCGGTGCTGCTGTGAGAGGGACCCCCGCGGAGCCGCTCTCCGAGCCCCTCCGCCCAAGGAGCCCCCGCGTTGTGGCCTTGTCCCTGGTGTCACGTCCCGCCATCCCGGTGCCGCCTCGTAGGGCAGAGCTCTTGCATGAGGTGACACGAGCCAGGGAGCTGCCTCGCTGACGTGACACCCCGTGCCCCAGACCTCGGTGTTTCCTGCTCTTGCAGGAGCAGTTGGGGACACGCTGCAACTCTGGGTTTGTGCCCCACAAACTGCATGTTCCTCTCTCCAACAGCATCTCTCCCTTTGTGCCAGAAGCCCCGAAACGCAGAGCTTTCCTAGCAGGAAAACCACGTCTGTGTGGCTCTGCTGAGGGCATCTGTGCTGAGGAAGCACAGGCTCTGTCAGAGGATCTATCTGCAAACTCCTTTATTTCCCAAAAAACACAGGCCTTCTGTGTTTACTCCCYGCTCCACTGAGGGTAGAGGCTTTGACTGCTGAAATGTAGACAGTTTCTGGMTGTTTTTGTGGTGTGTGGATCACAGCGTAGTCCTGAGGTACCTTGAAGTAGAGTTTCTTCTCTCCTGTTTCATCCTGGTTGGTTTTAATTAGCTATTAGTACAACGGAAAAGGATGGGTCRTTTTAAAGGGTCTAAGGTTAACACTGTGAAACTGAAATAAGACTATTGTTTTGGCCTTGTAATATTGCCACATAATTTTTAGTTAATGGAGAAATCGGATTCTGGGCTGATCCAATGAAGAAAAAAACAACATTATTTGGCTCTTTTCATGTGGCCCAAACCCCTTTTTTTTTTTTTTCATTTTTCTTTTTTTTCCTTTTGTAGAATTAAATAAATGATTCTGGGAAACAAAACACCCCAAAATTTCTGCTTTCCTCCACCTTTTCTTTCAAATGTTATCTTGATAAATCCTGCAGCTCGCATTTCCCAGGTGTTTTATCAGCCCAGGACAAAGAGCAATTTGCTGACGTGAGCTTTGGTGAGCACCGATAAAGATCTGTCTTCTCCCTTTCTTTTGGAAAAGAAGAAGGTGTTATCTTATTAAAATTTGATGGTGGTAATGCACCTTCAATGCGTAACGCTCACTCACGTATCTCATTCTACTGACATCGCAATGGGTGAACATCAGCCCCAGGGTCTTCTGGAGCCTTTTCTCCTGGATTGAACTTCTTGTAACTGGTAAATTACCAACTTTGATTTTTTTTTTTTTCCCCTTTTCCATCTGTTTTCTGCAACAGCATAAATTATGTGATGATCCAGGCATGCTACAAAGGCTTTTTTTCCCCTCAGACTCGAGGAGAGGGTTAAATGCAGATTCCCTTAGTGAAGACTTGTGAATGCGGGAGAACTTGGGCCTCAGCCTGGCCTCTCGCGTATAGTTGTTATCCTGGTAACTTATCCGCTGAGCTGAGGCCACACAGCACTGTCCTAAACYGTACCTGGACATTGTTCAGGGTGGTCTAATGTGGGGCTTCTCCTAAAGATGTGTGGGACTTACCTGCCATTCCCTGTGAATGGGGAGAGGGAGAAGAAACTTGAGCTTCATGGTGAAAGTCCTGCAATGTGGGCTTGCTTCTGGCCTTGGACGTTGACACATACTGATAAGGCCAGTGAGTTTTATAAGTTTATGGCTTAAGTGCATGTTGGCATAGCTATTATAGTGGCATAGCTAAAAAAAAACTATGATTTTTTTTTTTATCCTGCCAAGTTTCTGTTCCACTGACCAGTGGAGTGGGTGGTGTACAGCTAACATGTCATTTTGGGTATAAAATAGAAATAGAAAGCAAAATTTTGTGCCCTTTTGGCCTTTGTATGAACAAGGAAAATATTTTCAGAAGGTGGAGGCCTAAGTGTGAATTTTTTAAGGTATCTTTCACTAAAGTATTTTTCTCCTTGCCTTGATCTGGCAAATTGAAGATGATATTGCTAGCCAATATCCAGTTCTAGAAATGTATTATGCTACTAATGTGGACAAATCTCCATTGCTCAGTTGGGGAAAAGCAGCATACAAATGTTATGCTTGTACTTCCTGGCTTCAAAAACATCACATTTAATTGTCTTTTTAGTGGTATTTACTAAAAGGGAAGAAAAAAAGTGTTATAGGCTGAATTATATGCTTAATCATAACCTTAAAYGATTAGTCACAAGGAACATATCATTTGGTTTTTTTGAACTTACTTTAACTAAAATAATCTGAGAAACCACCTTCTGGAGCACATATAGTTTAATGCAGCTTGCAAGTACGCATAGGATGCTATCTCAACACACCAATGATATTTTTCATTATTGCTTTCACACATACTTGCATGTCTTTTCTTGGGAAGGAGGGAAGACTCAGTATAATAACTACCTTGCATCTTAAAGTATTTTAAGGCCACTTAAGGGAAATAGCAAAGTAGAAAACAATCATTTCTACATACTTCAAGAGCTTGTTTGATTCTTATCAAAGGGAATATTTACAGTATCCTGAATTAGTGTTATTTTTTCAGTGCTGTTGGCCCAGATAAAGCTGAACTAATGATAGCTTCCAACTAACTGATATATATACACACTTGATTCAGGAAAGCAAACTGTGGCATTCAATGTCTAGTACTTAAATTAGTATTGCAATGAATAAGTGATATTAAAGCACTTGAGTAGTGTGTTTGGCATCAGCCTAAAAGTATTGTTATCTCTTCCAGTGCTAAAATKGTTTTCTTGTATGACTCCTTCGCTCCCCTTTAGCCAATGTTTGATACATATTTATGTTGCAGTGAATAACGATTATTTCCAGTGGGATATGCATTTGGGGGTGGGAGTGGAAAGCTTGACCACACGCCTGAAATTCTTAGCACTCCTTGAAATTTTCTATATTCTTCTAATACRTTCCTATATATGCTCTTAATTAAAAGCAGGCATATTGGTTTTGGCAGATGGAACCTTCTTGAAAGTTCTACTACAGAACTTTYTTGGTGCTGGAGAGAATCCTTCAGCGTATTTCACTGTTCATTGCTAAAATGTTGGCAGTCTTCATATTGACAAGTCTTAACTGACATGGACAAGCTCATAGAAATGATCCATTAGAGTTTAACTTTCTCAGTTTAAGCATAACCTCTTTTTATCATCGCTTAACTGTTTATTGAGCTACCAAGTTGTACTGAGCTTGATATTTCCTCTATTTAGCAGAGTAAATCATGCTGAGGTTTGATAATAGGTATGCATTTAAAGTAACATCTGTTACACAGTTCCRAATTTTTCTTTCACGTTCTATGCAAACAGTGATCTGCTCCTTTCAGTTTGTCTTTCCCTGAAACGTAGCTGGCGTTATGGCCAGCAAAGCAGATGGCTGACAAATATCTTTTGTGTGCAGTCCCTGAAGGAGTATGGACTTTTGTTTTCTGAAAAAAAAAGTTGAATTTTCCATAGATGTGATTCCTGCTACAAATTTGTCCATATAACTTTTTCTTGATGTTCTATTCCTCCCCCCCACCCGCCAAGACAAAAAATACCTCTGTCTCAGTAACAACAAAATTGGACAAGACAGCTTTTTATCTTCATTCACCTGTATGAAACGGGTAATTGCACATCCATGTTGGAAATGATGACCTTGTATCAGTGTAACTGTTAAACTGTTAGAAGTTATTGTCATCAGATTATTCTTATGATCTGCAAAGGCCAGATGCRTATCAGAAGGGAAGGATGCTGTGCTGCTGGATTTGACTGTAACKGAGACTTTTAATCAAAAATTAAATATGTTAATTTAACACTTATACTGTATTTTTTTTTCCTAAAACTGCTACTGTCCTTCTTTGTAACGTTATTCCAAACTTGTAACTTTATACAAAACTTTAATCTGGAARTATGGGCATCCTTGTGACTCTGAGAAGTTGTCCTTAACCTTGTTGTATTCTCTGAAGGATTCGATGCTGTGGTAGATGTTACTGTGATCTACAGCCAAGCTCAAAGACAAAGAGTTGGTTGTTTTGAAGCCATAGAAGAAAATCTGTCAGATCTAGAAATAGAAACCAGAATGCTGCTATAATGGTAAAATACCCCTGCTTCGTAGTAGATAACATCTTTTACCAATTCAAATGTACTTAAGTGAATTATATGATTCTTAAGGATAATCAGTCCCTCTTGAGTGTTATTTTTGGTGGTGGTCATTTTACAGATGCAGTAATGCAAATAAGACTAATTCTTATGAAAAGAAGAGTGAAGTTACTAAAGCCCAAATGGCTTGCACTATTCCACTACTGTCAGAAATGTATTCCTTGAACTCAAAATACTGCACCTTGGTCCTCTATAGCTTTGGACAATTAAAATTATTTTTATTAATTGCTTGAAATGCATGTGACAACTGTTCTGAGGTAATTCCCTTGCCAATATACTTTTCTTCTGTTAGGCATCCAAAACTTGCCACAAACACTAGAGGTATAGAAACTTCTCAAAGATATACTGGAAAAAATGCTTTGCAATGAAAACTGTTAGGTATTTGGAGTACCACGGTGTTATCAGCACATCTCCATATGAAATCAGGTCAAGATGGTGTCCTGACATGAGTCTTCTAGTGTTTTCTTACAGCTTCCATCTAGAATCCCTTGTTTTTGTTTTGCCAGAACATCTGTCACAAGAAACWACTCTTTTCCAGAAAGTTTGGAATAAGAATGTAGAAGAACAGTATTTTTTTTTCCTCTCTCCATGTATCCAAGTAAAGGATTAAAAGTTCTGTTCTGTCTCAATGTCCCCAGCACTCTTCTCACATGATTCAAATACATATCCTGGGGTTCCACTCTGAAGGAGGTAAATGCTCCTCTCTTAGTAATACCAGGTCATTCAGTAAAAATTTGCATGCAGTTCTGCTGCTTCTGTCTGGCAATTCTAAAGTATTTGAGACAGTACTGAGTGCACTGGTGAGGTGCCTGATCATAATAAAAACAAAAACCAGAAGCTAAGAGGAAGCAAACCAGTAGCCAACCTTGAGGTCCCCTGCAAGGGTCAGAGTCTCCCTTTTCTTTCACTTTTTTTTTTCTTGTTGATGACTTCAAAGTAACGGTTCACCAGTCCCCTCCTCTGGTTTATAACTTAAAATAGTGTAATTGGGAGAAGYGGTTGGGCAGCTGGATAAGAGGTTTGCCTGAATTGGGTAGTTGCTGAATACTGGACAGTAACCTGAAACTAGATTCAAACCAAGTTGAAGCCACCCTGCTACTATGCAGTGGATGAACCTTGTTCCCTGTACTGCGGTCCTACTGCATCCATAATATCTAGCAATTACAAGGTACCCCAGATCAATCCTAATCTGACTGAACTATCTCATTATAAAATGAGCTGTGATGTCTAGACCTGAAATAAGGGAGAGGGCTGGGCAAGGGGTGGGACTGTCTCTTCTTGCAGCAACCTACAATTAAATCCGTTTCWTGACTAGCTTAGGCAATCCCTGGAAGGCACTTCCCTCGCCTGCCCTTGGTAGCAGGGCTGGCTCATGGAGCATCTCTTCCCATGGGTGCTATTCCTGGAACTGTGCTGATATCCYTGCAATCCTTCTGGAGCAGGGAATCCCAGGGTCCTAAGCACCTGGGGGTGGGGRCATCTCTGTGCTCTTGTCCTCTTCTGTTTTTTGGTGTGATTTCTTCAGGAATGTTGCCAGACTGGGTTGGCAGCAAGCGCTGGGTGGGCAGAGCAGGTGCTGTCCGTCTCCCTGTTCCGAAATCCACTCAATAAAATGAGCTGATGTTAAGGGTGCTGTAGTCATCAGATGGGAAGAACAGATTTGTCTTGTAGCCATGCTAGAAACAGGATTTGAGGCGTTTGTCTGAGATAATATGACTTTCTCATGTAATTTTTTTTGCATGAACTTAAGGTCTGGTAGGGTATTTTGAATGAATTTACAATTTGGTAGAACTTGTTCACTTAGAAGTTTTGCTTCCAACATGTTTGTTCCTTGGTGACTGGGAATTGCTGGCCTGGCTTTCGAAGCAGTGTATTGCCTGGGCTTTATCTTTCTCTGTCCCCTTCTCTTCTGAGAGGAATTTAGGGTATGTTTCATTCTTCTCTCAGTGGATTTAATGCTGCTAAGGACTTTGCCACAGCTTTTAATACAAGAGTTTATTTAGTTGATGAATTTTTAAATAGAGAAAAAGGGAAAAAAGGTCATCATCAATCACTTACTCTGGCCCTTACTTTTTTGGAAACAGTTGTATTAGAGACAAACTACATCATAATGAAATGTTAGCTACTGAATTAATAATTTAAAAAACACAAACAAAAACCCTTGTTAAGTCATGCACTTTTTACAGTGCTATTCTGCCAAATTCTTTGCTCTTAAAATTGCACATTGCTGTTTGTAAAATTCCTTCCCTTACTGTGGAAGGAGAATTTCCACATGTGCTGGGGATCAGGATTGTTGGTAAAGGAATACACACTCAGGTATACACGCTGATAGCTATGCCTTTGTGACAGGGAAGTATGTGTACACTTTCTCCATCTGGACCTCAGACTTCAGAGCATGTTTGTAACGATAATAGGTAACAATGTTTTTGATTAAGTGGCATTTTGTAGACTAACTTAATATGTTTTTATGTAATTAGCCTGTGTATAGCCTAAGGTTGATCGTTTGTCCAGGAAACTCATTGTTTTAAATCACTTGTTTTTCCCCAGAAAACGTACTGTACCTGGTGTTTTGTCTTGTTCCCCAAAGCTGCAGTGTGTAAAGGAAGCCTCACAAAAATGCAGTCTGCATAAGGTAGTGCTGAGGTTTAGTTTTGAGCAGAGCTCTGCTTGCTTGCAGAAGAGATTCCAAATGCTAAGAAAGCAATTGAATTTTGTTAATGAACTGCTGTGTTTTTCTTCCTCTGCAGTGGTTTGAAATAGCAGTCRCTTGAAGTAGGAGCTTGGAAAACAAGACTTCGTTATTTAGTCTTGTTATGAAAAGATTTTTAGAGCGCAGTTCATAAGTTTAGGAGTTCTTCTGTAAATGCTCCTGTCACTTGTCTGGAATGTTAAGTATTACAACAGTTAAACACTGTTCACAGCAGTTAAAGCTGTAAAGTTTTCTCCAAACAAGGAGTAGAGAAAATTGTGTATAATGGCCAGTTCTTGTATAAAGTTCTGTTCTCTTTGAAAGAGAAGCAGAATAAGCAAGTGTAAAATAATCAGGAGTATGGCTAATGTAACTTGAAGGTAGAATTCCTATTTTTGTAATTCTGCAATTCTAAAAAAAATTGTTAATTTAAGATGACATGAAAATCCTTTTCTTCATAAATTCCTACCTATGGCAATTATTTCAAAGCTGTAAGGCTAATAAATCATTGCCACCTTTATGTCTTTGTCATGGCTTRTCAACATAAGAATGTAGCAAAAACTGCACACATTAGACCAAGGATTCATTTTACCCGTTCCCAGCTTTGCCTGTGCACAAATCTCCAGAGGAAAAACAAAAATCTTCCCTGACTGCTTTCCCAGCCTCCAAGCCTTGCGGGCAGGGGGCTATTCTGAGTCCTCTCTGCTTTAGCGATTTAACATCGTTCAGGCATTGCTTTTCCTTGTGCCTTTCTGATCTCCCCTTTCACCCAGGCTGCCTGCATCCACAACACTTCACTGAAATATAAAATATACTGCCTACTGAATAGAAAATGCAGCTTTTTCATAGGTCTTTCTCGTATCTTCTTCTTGGGATATGTTACAGGAGACGATCAATCCCTTTTATTGTCTTAGCCCTTTGCTGAGCTTTTTCACARGTCTATAAGAAATCAATTTTTTTGAGTTTAGAGGACTAGAACTGCACATGCTAATTAAAGTGCAAGTAGACAGGTAAAAGAGAATTTGTTTAGTGGACTACTTAAGTTTTATGTTTTCCTCTCTTGGTTTAATTCCTAAAACTGCTTGGCTTTTTTTTTACTTTTTTCAAACTCTTTGCTGATACTTTTGTGAAGCTCTGTCAAAACAGAGGTCTTGTCGAGCAGTAACAATCAGTTCAGATCTGTTCACATTTCAATATGAAGCTCAAGATTTTTTCCCCATGAAAGACTGCTTTGCATTTACCTACCTTTAATTTTGTGTGCAATTTTTGTTGCCAAATCTGTCTCCAAAGGGATTTTGTGATTTGCTGCCATCCTTGGTACCTTAAATAACTTTATAGCATCAGCAGACTTTCATCTCTTTAAAAATAATTTCTCRAGTCCATTTTAAGTAATAAATAAAACACAGGCACCATTTGCTCTGGCTTGTGGAATCCAGTGGTAAATGGATTATGTTTTTGGAAATATTGAGCAAGAGRCATCATTTTAGACTTGTGCAATTTGCAGGCTGGAAGTTTGGGCTGTGAACACAGTAAATACTGAGTGTGCACTCTTACTGTGTAGCTTATTTTGTATTCCAGCTGTCAAATCACTGGTGGTTTTGTTGTCTTCCGTGCAGAGAATTGGAGGAAATCTGAATTCCTTTTACAGGGAGGGGATGAGGAGGGTATATTGCATAACCTCTTCCTCTCTTTTCTGCCTTTTGGGACTGCAAGTGGCCTAAAAATGTCATTCCTTAATTGTTTGGTTTAGATATATTTAGGCTGACAAGTTTTGCCCAAAGAACTTTTGTACGAATAGTGAGTGAAAGTGTACTGAGTTCCTTACGTTTAGGTTTGGAGAATCTTATTTTTCTCTGTGTTTTGCATATTGTTTTGTTCTTTGACTCTTTAGAAAATACTTGATACCCTCAAATTTGAGGGGTCACTCTTCTGTATATTATGGAACTCTTAAGATAATTTTAAGCTAATTCTAACTTTTTTAATAACTAGCAAATTTTAATACTTAATAGTGCTTCATCTTTCTTGTTTATGTATTTCCAACTCATGGCAAAAGGGTGATACCTTGCTTTCTGGTTAACATTTTCTTGCCTTGTAGGCAAAGGAAACTTTTCTTAAACTGCTGTAAGTGAATGTTACTTCTGCAACATGAATAATAGTGCAACTACACTTATTAAATAATGGATGAGATTGGAATGGTCGCATTAACAAAAGTATGTGTATTTTTAAATTCTGGCTTGTGCTTGTTGTTCRAATGCCCTTCTTGCTATTTTTGACTTTCAGTTTTCTAAAATCCTAACAGTATAGAACAGTAACCCTGAAAGAATTTCRTCTCGCCTGCCTGGATGTATCATATCAGTTTACAGTAAAGGGCAGAGCCATGCTATTGGACAAAACATTTTTAAATTATTATTTATGGAGTTGTGTTTTCCTTTCATATGGAGTATAAAGACTGGCTTCATGTCTCTCCCCCAGCAGAGCAATGAACAAGTATTTCTTTGTGTCCCATACTGCGTGCTCTGTCGAAAGAGAGAAGTCCGGGAAAGGGTACAGGTTAGAATTAATTGTTCCTTTTTGGTTGTTTTGTCGTTCTTAAGTTTCTCTCTGTGATATTTTGAGCTTGTTTTGCCTTTTTTCATCAATTGAYTAATTCTATAATTAACTCCATAATGCTGCCATTGACCAAATGTTCTACTTCAATGTTTTGTGTTTGCTGTCTCTGGTTTAGCAGTGTGGTGTGATGGATCCCAGCAGTGTCTTAATTCTGTCATGCAGCTATAGGCCTGGGTTCCAGCAAAGCCCAGGCCTGGCAGATACAGTTTCACTCTTAACTTGTTAGTGTTAAAGTTTCTACTTCACTGTTAGATTTTGGAGAGAGGGGCRGAAGTGTGTGCTAAGGAAAAGGGAGTCATCAATAATTCCCTTTTTCCTAGAGGCTAGAAAACTAGAGGCATAGGGTGGAATCTTTAAAGTTATGTATGTGATACTTACATTTATAATATTAATATAAATTATTGGTAATATGTTTAATCTTCACTAAGCTTGATTTAGCTAGAGAGCACTTTCTTATTTTAAAGTAATTTAGAGTTAGATAAAAACAACCACTGTATCTTGGTAGCCTAACTTATCATTGGACCTTAATGATGCACCTTTCTAAAGAACACATTTATTTTCTTGGGGTGCATAAAGGTCACCTTTGTCAGTGTTACTGTATAGAGCCTCTGAGAAACTGGATGAAGTGGTGTTTGTTTTATTTTATTTTCCCCTTACAAGTCAACAATATTGATGTCTTCTATTTTCAGCATTGAAACCCCTACCTCTTTTTCTCTTTCCTTTCTGGAGAAGGAGGGATAGGAGAAATTTGCATCGACAGGCCGAGCAGCTTAGTGAGCTGCCTCTCGAAGGTGTAATTATGTCTTACCATTACTTCACATAAAGGTTTTTGACTCATTTTTTTTTCCCTCTGTTTTTAAGCTGTAATTACAAAATCATCTTTAATAAGAAAGCAACTACTAGAGATTGGTTTCTCTGGGAAAAGAGACCATGGTACCTAACCCTCTTTCCTCCCTGGCCCCCAAGTGTCTGCAAAGTTTCTGGTAAAGTTTCTCTGTGTGGAGTTAGATGCACAGGAGATATGCACTGAGARTAAATGAGAGCTCTGTCTGAACATTTCTCAGGCATGCTGTGGACAACTTGTTTAATGTAGTCTGCAGAAAGCTAAACATATCATACAGTGCATAATAATGGTGCCAGTCTCATTAAAATGTTTATCCTCTTTGATCCTTTCCGTTCTACTGTGATATTCAGTCAGACCAAAATCACCTAAGCGTTCAATATCATAAGCATAAAAAGGCAAGAAATTTAAATGTGGCATCTTGGCACTACCTATAACCAATGGCTTGATTTGGGTATCAGGTAGGCTGTCAACCCACACAAAAATATTTGCTCACAACAAACAAATTGCCTGTAAACAACTATTTGCATTGACCTAAAATGGGACTCTGTTGCTACTACTGAGGGTACTTGGTCTGAAGATACGAAACTGCATTTTGCTGACTTAAAAAAAAAAAAACAAACACCACAGACCTAATGAAGGTCTGTGCAGCTGAGGTGATGATGGGGAGAAAAGAGCGTGTTGGAAGGTATGGTTTTAATTTAGTTAGTCAAAATGCATTCGTAGTCGTGATCACTGTGTTTTTGTGCATTACTTCTCATGCACTTGGGCATCAGTCTGCTCTTTTTGCATGTGAAATGTTCATTTTCTTTCAAAAGGGAAACTCCTAGAAAAGGTTTATGTCTCTTACCAGCCCCAGGACAATGGGTTTAGATACATCCGATTGCTTACTTCCATCCAGCATCCATAAAACTGAAAAGGAGGGAGTGGAACTTTCCTCCTCCTCTTGATCTTCTATCCCATATCTTCTGACTCAGTGGAAACGAATAAACAGCTGCCAACCATCTGCCCCTCACAAGAGGGAAAGATTCTGATGTGCCTCGTCCTCCTGCTAGCCCCCGTGCTAAGCTGTGGCTGTCAGCAACTTTGGCATTTCCTTGGCTGTTTTACCGAATTAGCGGTTCTTGTGATAACTGCTGTGTTTGTCCCTGCTGCAGCTGCTYGGAATTTCGGGAAAGGCAGCTTTATTTTGCATGTTTTGCTTTGTTTTGCTGTGGTTAGAACAACAGCACTGACAATTGCGTGCTGCCTGAGAAAACTTGAAAGCAGGTGGAGATACAGAAGTGTCTTGATTGCAGATTGGGAACACTCATTTGCTTTTGGTTTCTTTTCGGACATAATGCTCACAATCATTTGACTAGAAACACAGTTTCCTTAGTATTAAATTTTGATTTCAAGATACATTAAATCTCATGTACTTGTAAATGTGACTTTTAATAATTGGGAATGAAGTTTTAATAATTTCTGGGAATGAAGGTTTTTTTTAAGTATCTTTTTCTCTGCGATTGCTGTATTTTTCAGTATTTGACTCAAGTTACCAAGCTGGTAACAGTCTTTTCTGAGATCCAGTGTTGCTGATAATCTGCCAGTTCATCGGAAACAGTCAGAAATTAAGAGCATTACAGCCGTAATAAGCCTTTCTTTTCAAAAGAAGGAACTGAGTAACRTGGGTCGCTTGTAAAATATCCTCAGTTCAGAAACATATGTGGAAATAGACTGGAAAAAAGGAATACATTTTATAATTTGGAATTGATCTGTATGGATCACTGCTTCCTTAAACATAAAAAACAGAACAAAATCCTCCTTAAAAATGTTGGTCAGTTGCATGTATATGTTTGGCTTTAATTTGTGGGTGCTGAGTGCTATTCTGAATGTGATAATTAGGAATGTACAACATTAGAAATATACATTTCATTTGTAGCCTATATTAAAAATGTCTCTCTGTTTTTAGGTTTGTTTGTAAATGCATCATAAACAGACAGCCCAGAATGAAGAAAGCAAGCAGGAGTGTTGGCTCAGTGCCCAAAGTGCCTGGAATAAATAAAACTCAAACAACTGAAAAAAACAAGCCAGAAAACGGCTCCTCGGTGTCTGCAGTAACAAAACTCTCAAAAACTGGGACATCGGCCTCCCTTTTGAAGGTAAGTCATAGAATGTTCTGATGACTTTTATTTTTGGCAATGAAACTTTAAAAAGACTAGAACATTAAGATACTGTTAAAGCCACGTAAGCTGTAGACTTGTTATAGGTATAAGATAGGTATATTAAGAGAATTTGGGTAGTTCTGTAGCTCTGCTCAGGGTGATAARGTCCTCTGTGGCATTCGTGCTGTGTGTAATGTGATGGAAAACCAAGCCTCTTGTAGAGCTTGGTGGTTGTGCYGAAGGAGCAGGGTGGAAGTTGCCCTCTGCTGAGTGATATTAGTAGTGTCGTGGCATGCTCGAGTGGTGCCGTGGTGACTAATGGGATTTGATAAGAGCTATGTACTGATTCKGAAAAAAGAACTAATGCGTTATCTAACATGAGAAACTTTTCGGTATTGGTGACCTGTGTCAGGTCAGTGCAGCTTTGTTCTTGGAGCAATTCTGACCTTTGCTTTTGGCTCTGCCTGAGCAGAATTTTCACAAGTCGATTCTTGCTCCTTGAATGAGTTCAAAGGTAGAGGTTTTCCTTTAATATTAGCAAAGTAGGGCAGTACATTTAGGAGCACATGGTTTTTACAAACCAAGAAAAATGAGGCCTATTAAGGTATGGTGTCACAGAGCTCCTACCTGCTAGCAAACATTTCTGGGTTGCACTGAGATGGTGGCTGCTGGCTGCAACTGGGACCTGAGCCACTGTCACCTCCAGGAAACCAGATAGACTTTTTAGATAACTAGCAAATAATGATGTAGAGATAAGTGATGTGGCAATTGCTGTGTTTCTCCAAAGTAGTTACTGGGAGTTAACCAGAGCCAGAAGGTGTGTTCTCTTTCTGTCCTTTCTCTTGCCTCTCTGTTGCGGAGATGGTGCTTCTGCTGGTGGTGCTTCTTCTCACGAACTTGCTAGCAAGGCTGCAGCTAGACTGCCAAAACCCCAAATGTTTATGCCCTGCATTCTTCTTAACTTGAAATAATCTTTTGATGCGTGTTGACTCTGCTGACTTTGACTTTCCAAAACTTCTCAGAGAATACGGAAGCAAAAGTCCTTTGTGGTTTTGTTATCAATTTTCTCATGTTGTAACTCTTGGTGAGATGGAGGAGCGTGAACAACCACTAAAGAAGTTTGACAGTTGTTTTTATAGTTTTACCCTTAATATTAGCAGCCCTGCTGGCTATGCTTGAGGGGCAAATTAGGATTTGACAATTAAATGTATTTGAGACAATGAAAATTTCACCCTTAATTTCTAAGACTTATCTCAGCTTTGTGTTATAGTCAGGCTTATTCATACAGTTTGAAGTCTTTTCCTTGTGAAGTTGTTGTTATGCCAACTGTGTTTAATGAGACATAATAATAATGACACCTCTTCGAGTGTTCCATACCTACACAACTAACTTAGTTGTTTATATTTTGTGGGTTTATAGATGCTGGCAACTTGCATACATGTCTAGTGTCTGGAGAGAAGTATCAATAACTAGTTGCATTTTTTATTTTTTCATGTTTCAATTTCAAATTTTTCTTTTCATGGGCAAGATCTTTGATCTTGTTTTTGGCACACTGCTTTCCTCATAGCTTGTGGTTTACAGGAGCCAATCTTGCTGGATTAGCGTGTGTTTTGAGACATTCATTTAATACTCTTGAATTGTAGCTGCCATTAAGACTGGGAGCATAATAGTAGGTTAAATTGCAGCCACTTGCTAACTTACTTGGTCCCCAAAATGCTTACGTAGGCGGAGAGGATTTGGGGTTGCACATTGCATGGCAGGCAGACATTCCAGAGTGCAGTATGCAGCTACAGTTCTCAGCAAGTCTTAAATCAATCAGTAATAATGTTGCATGACTGCAAATGRCTAATTTATTTATAGGACTTTTTTGTTTTGTCCCAAAATTTGAGACAACTCATTTTTCTCTCCCCATTCTGGTATTGCTGTAGGGCAGTGCTCAGCTTTGGGCTTTTCTAACTGTGCATCGTTCCATAGATTTCACCACTTTTAGGTGAAATTTTTAAGTGTCAGGGCAATGAGTATAGTAGGAAACTGAGACACCCAGCCTTGTGTACAACTGAATGCTATTCCAGGGTGTGATGCCAGGGAATATGTTACTAACTTTCTGTAGGTTGCTGCTTTTTGTAATTTTCTAGCTTGCAGTTTGCCCAGAATTTTGGCAAGATAAACTGCCAGCCCATATTATTTCTTTAGTGTATCAGAAAACACTGCAAATAAATGTGTTCTTTTTTTAGGATGGTGGCATTTTCACATGCTTTTTGATCTAATGAGTTCTGGTCATGGTAGCACCCACAATGGTAATTAGAAGACTGTAGTTCATGCAAGTGAATTGCAAAAAYGTCTGTGAAAAATCAGCACAAGGACAACAAAGTTTGAGTACTGAAAATTAGAATGTGTGTTCAGTATCCCTGGGCCTAGGCTTCAGTGCTGTTYGCAAAATGTCAATAACTTAATTACAGGACTGCCTGCAGCACTCAAATACAGCAACAGCGAGCATCAAAGCATCTCCCAGACAGAAATAGCAATGCCTAACATATAAATAAGTATATTTAAATACACACTATAAGTATATTTAAATACACACATATGTGAGTTTATTTGTAAGCTGAAAACGGAATTGAAACGAGGTGCAGTGAGAAGGTTCTACGTGTTGGAAACACAAAGATGAAATGAACTAGAGGTGCTTGTTTGTGTTTCATTGTATTGGATAAAGTGAAGATGTAGAGATGGAAAATAGCATATTAATAGAATATGAATTTAACTAAAAACAGTCTTTTTGTATATATAATCAAAATAAGTCTCGAAGAACGTTTTATTTCTGTGATTCCTAACTGTATTTCCTAACTTTTCACTCTAACGGAATGTGTTTTTAATGGTGTTCAGGGTTGCATTGTAAATGGCTGAGCTGTTTTCTTCACATACTGAAACAAATTGTTTTTCCTTGCAAATAAACCATTTAACAAACACGTGACACTGATTTTTGTTTCATTAGATATGTGTTACACAAATGCATGTGATTTCTTGAGTCAGGAATGGATGCTAGTAAGCAGTGTCGTGAAGAAGGAGCTTTTGGTCTGCAGACTACTCTCAGCTTCGCTAACCAGCTTCATGTGCCAGGGCTTTCGTGTTACGGCGTTGAGAAAGTGGTTGCTAATTGCCTGCAGAGGAGGCAGTGCCGTCCAACCTAGGCTAGAAATAGTTCACGGGCAAATCAGAGAAAGCAGCAGCACTAATTGCCTTTGTTCAGCAGGGCTTTGGRATGACTCATGGCAACCTCCTTGTATTTTATGCAGCAATTTTTTAGTCAAGCTGAGTCACATTTGACCTATTTGGCTTGATAACATCTAGTGGTGCTGTAAGTGCCTCAGAGCTTAATCTAATTTCCCACTCCTTTAGCAAGGTAAAAATGCTGACAGCTCCTAGTCTTTGAACTATCACCTGTTCAGCAGGGGCAGAGAGCAGTTTTGATCTGAGGCTCTTTTAGCCAGTTTTTTTTTGGGCAGTATAAGCAATTGCATCACAGGGTTGTTCCCCCTCCAGCCACTCTTGCCCAGTCTTAAACATTAGATGTCGGAATCCAGTTAGGTATTAAGAAAATGGCACCAATGAGCAGAGGATTTAGGATTTTCATTCAGAAATAAACCTGAGCTAAGCCAAATTTTCTTTCAGCATGGTCTATGCTAGGTTGGTTCTGCAGCCCSCAAGGTTTGTGTCCACCTCATGCTACTTGAGCTGCTCGTGCTGTTTTGCACAGCTGTGTGACACAGCAGATCAAGGAACTGATCTGGCTCCTGGGAGCAAGGAGCCCTTTGAAACRGCTTCAGTTTACACAGCAAAATGTGCACAGAGAATGTGGGAATGAAAGTGCTCACAGAAGAGAGGGAGAGGGGAACTGCAACAAGAGCCAGTTTAAATGCACATCAAACTGCAACCTGAGGTATATGTGTTCTTCCAAACTTCTAAAATCCTTTTTAGAACGCTATATACCATTTCTTACTTGGTTCAGTATAAAATGTTCTTGTCCTAGAGGATTTTATCCTCCTGAAATACTTTTTAATCTGTCAGTTATATGCCTTTCTCAGCATTTTTTCTTTTTTCTTGTGAAAAAAAAAGTTGTTTTTCCAAGCTCCCTCTTGTTTTGCAGCTGCTCTCATTTGTAAGTGGCACAATTCACATCCATGGCTCTGAGCTTGCTCCACAGTATTGTGATTGGTGAACCTAACAGTTCTGACTGTTGCAAAACCCACTTGCAATAAGTTGCTATGGAGAATAGAAATGCAAATATTCTTTTTGTTAAGCATGTATGGCTTCATTTTTAATGAATAGAATCATAACATYTAGCAGTTTTTAAAACAAATATGCGGGGAACTAGAAGTTAATATAAACCTACAGAAACTGGAAGTCATGATGTAAAGCAACTGTTTAGGTTCTAAGTACTCTCTTATTTGGGTTGCTCTGTGAGACTTCAGATGTCATAACCAGCTAAGTAATATAGTTACTCAAAGAATGCTGCTAATACAGATGCTTACTTTTCTTTTTCCCTTATAAACAGGAAGCATATTTAACATTCTTTGTTTATGCCTTTGACAAAARCATTTTTGAGGAGTTCTAAAATCTGCCAATGAATACTTAGTATTTCAGAGTTTGSTTTACTCTGAAAAGCATATTCTTGCTTTGGGAACCCAGTTTTTGGAGACTACTGTGATTTATATCTTGTTGTGTTCCAGAGAGCCTTTTCAACTAACAGTAGTTTCAGAGAAGATAATGGAAATGTCCTGTTTTTGAGAATGCTTAGTGCAGAGCGTGAAAACAAGGCAAGAGTTTATGGTGTGTGGGGGACCTAAATCCCTAGGGAATGCTCTCCTAGTGTCTAGCAATTTGGGGTTTAGTATTTTGACCTAGAAATTGTATTATTTTAATCTTTGGRTTATTTTTTTTTCTTGCTTTGCTTTGTTTTGTTGTGAATCTGCTCACTGGAAAACACTTAATATTTTTGCTTCCTTTTGAAGGACATGATACAAACTTCTCTGTATTTTCAGGTTTACTTACCGTAAGRAAAACATTCATGCTTATACTTGAGCAGTCTTTCAGGTGAAATTGAAAAGTATTGCACTGCTTTGTATTACTGTGCAACCATTATTTTCAATTCTCTTTATTGCAAAATGAAGCATTTGCTTCTGTCTAGAAGAGAATAATTTTCTGTGGTCAGTGATGAGAGGCTGAAATTCAGTTTCGACTTAACTACCCTGAGAGCAATTACACTTTCCAGTGCCCTTCMAAGACGCATGAATGGTCATATATGTCCCTTCTGGATAGCAAACTTAAGTTGATAGCACCTTTAAGATAAGAAACGTTGATTGTGGAGAGTTATTGGTCAGTTGTCCTAAAACTGCTTCTCTCTTTCAGACTAAGAGTAACGATGACCTCTTAGCGGGAATGGCTGGTGGCGGTGGAGTGACAATGACCAACGGTGTCAAGGCAAAGAAGAGCACTTGTGTATCAACAACCTCTTCAGCTTCAGGGACCACCATGAGCAGTCTGGAAAATAAACAAAAAACTGTTGCAGGTAAAAGGGTGCATTTACACTAAAGGAGGATGGTTGGATGACCCTATACGTCCYTGTTGTGTAGCGAAGGTCCAAACTGCCTAATGAAATGGTCATTAAGGCCACGCTGAAATGAAACACCTCTTGTGCTTTGGCCCCAGTCTCTTTTTCCTGTTTTATAATAATGCAGTTACCTGTGATAACTTCTTGCTGTAGAATTTTAATATTATGTATTGTTTCGTGAAAACAAAGCAGACAGCTTTCATAAACTGCTCAGGAAAACAGTATTTTGTGTTTTACCAGTACAGATGGAAATAGTTTTTGCCTTCCATTGATAGGATTTTCAATTCAGTACTCTAGCAAAGTTACAAAATATCTGGGAATAAGGTAGTAATAGCAGTAACCCATCCTGATCTTTCTCAAATATGATGAAAATATTTAAAAYTTAACTTTCATTTTGGGAAATCATAGTATGTAACTCATCACTTAAAAACTTACATTCAAATCTGCTGAAAAGAGAATTGAATTGCAGGATTGGTTGGGGGGAATGCAATGTATCAAAAGCTGTCTAAGACAAAAAAGAAACTGTTGCAAGTGATACAGTTTTAAACTTCAACTAATTTTCAAAATGCTGGTGAAGCATACCGGTATCAATTAAAATTGCATTTATTCATAAGCATTACAACAGCTCAAGGTTATTTAAATGTTMACTGTAAGTATATTTTATGGAATGTATTTACCACTGTGTTTTGGAACAGCAGTCATCATATAGTCCATAGAAAATATACAGTCCTGTATTATAGATGCTGGTTTTGTTAAACTGATGTTCCTAACTTTTGAAAAACATATAGGTACAAGTTCCACAACTAAGCGTAGCACTTCATCTGGAAATAAGGAATCAAGTTCTTCCAGAGAGAGAATACGTGACCGTTCCCGTTTGAGCCAGAGCAAAAAGCTGCCTTTGACTGGGCAAGGGACCAATGATATGGTACTGGCAAAACGTTCCCGTAGCCGTACCAATCCGGAATCGGATATTCGAATGAGCAAGTCCAAATCGGACAATCAGATCAGTGACAAAGCTGCCTTGGAAGCAAAGGTGAATGATCTTCTGACGCTCGCAAAAACTAAAGATGTGGAGATCTTACATCTGAGGAATGAACTGAGGGATATGCGTGCTCAGCTRGGACTTAATGAAGATCAAATCGAAGGTGATGAAAAATCTGAAGAGAAGGAGGCCATTGTTGTCCATCAGCCCACTGATGTCGAGTCCACATTGCTACAGTTRCAGGAGCAAAACACTGCCATCCGAGAGGAGCTCAACCAGTTGAAAAATGAGAACCGCATGCTAAAGGACAGGCTAAATGCATTAGGCTTTTCTTTGGAGCAAAGGCTGGACAACTCTGAAAAACTCTTTGGCTATCAGTCTTTGAGCCCAGAGATTACAGCTGGCAACCACAGTGATGGTGGTGGCACTCTGACTTCTTCGGTGGAAGGTTCTGCGCCAGGATCAATGGAAGACCTGTTAAGTCAAGATGAAAATACTTTGATGGACAATCAACATAGTAACTCAATGGATAATTTAGACAGTGAGTGCAGTGAAGTTTATCAGCCACTGACGTCAAGTGATGATGCCTTAGATGCTCCATCATCTTCAGAATCCGAAGGCGTACCGAGTATTGAAAGATCTAGGAAAGGAAGCAGTGGCAATGCCAGTGAAGTGTCTGTAGCTTGTCTGACTGAAAGGATACATCAAATGGAAGAGAACCAACACAGTACAGCGGAAGAACTCCAGGCAACACTGCAAGAGCTTGCAGATTTACAGCAGATAACACAAGAGCTGAACAGCGAGAATGAACGACTTGGAGAGGAGAARGTAATCCTTATGGAATCTTTGTGCCAGCAAAGTGACAAATTGGAGCACTTCAGCCGGCAGATTGAGTATTTTCGGTCCCTTTTAGATGAACACCACATCTCGTATGTGATTGATGAAGATATGAAAAGCGGTCGCTATATGGAGCTAGAGCAACGCTACATGGACCTTGCAGAGAACGCCCGGTTTGAGCGAGAGCAGCTGCTAGGTGTTCAGCAGCACTTGAGCAACACTTTGAAGATGGCAGAACAAGACAACAAGGAGGCCCAAGAAATGATAGGGGCATTAAAAGAACGAAATCATCACATGGAACGGATTATTGAATCAGAGCAGAAGAGCAAGACGGCAATAGCATCCACCCTGGAGGAGTACAAAGCCACAGTAGCCAGTGACCAAATTGAGATGAACAGGCTGAAAGCTCAGTTAGAGCACGAGAAGCAGAAAGTGACTGAGCTATATTCTATACACAATTCTGGAGATAAATCAGATATACAAGACTTGCTGGAGAGTGTCAGACTGGATAAAGAAAAAGCAGAGACATTGGCCAGTAGTCTACAAGAAGAGCTGGCCCACACTCGCAATGATGCCAATCGATTGCAGGATGCCATTGCTAAGGTATTGTTTAAAACAAGCCAATGTATTTTAATATGGTGTGTATGCCAGGGCAGCTGTTATCAATCACTGCAATTCTTCTGGAAGTAAAGGGTTCATTTAGGTTTATCAGATTGTGGTAGTATTAGGATTTTCGTACGAAAATGGTGTGATAGATACATTCAACCACAAGGTAAGTGTATGTGTGTTTATTTTTACAAATGCCCTTATTGAAATTCAAATTGTGCTGAGGGATGAACTTATACAGAATGTTAAATACTGTATGGATTTTATGCTTAAGTTGTATACCTTCTGTAAGAATTTCAGGGAGTTTAGTGCCAAAGTGGTCAAGGAGAGATGTCATGGAGGAAGGACCTGGAATCAGTGTGAGTGCATTGTCCAGCTGTTGTTGACTTGTTGGACCTTTTACAGATGTAGAAGGAATATTTTCAAGTTTGTGTCAAACTTTACATCTGAGTGGTATGTTAGTTGCGAAACAACATCTTTTGTCAATGGCCAGTTAGAATTAACACTAATCTGAAAATAAACACGTAATTTTGATAATTAATGCTGGGTGGTATTGCTGTTATAAATTAGTTGGAATGGATGTCTTAAAGCAGGGCATTGTGTTGATTAAAACTGGTGCCTGACTGTGGTGACCCACCCTAAGCTATGACCTAATTTCTCTTGTTTTTCTGACACCCTATTTTTGCCACTGGGCATGGGGATTAATGTTACTGTGCTTCTGATCTCAGCTTGATATTATTTAAGTTGCAGTTTCATGTGGCAGGATAAAACAGTCTCGTTGCTCCCAGAAGGGAGAAGTCTGCTACCTCTTCCTTTCCTTGTTTTTATTGAGGCAGTCAAATAGCTTGTAAGGCTCCCCTGGGAACTACTTCTGTTCCTTAACATATCACACAGAAGTAAGAAGCTTTCTACCTTGTTAGGGAAATAGATCATCTCAGATGCAGCAAGCACTAAAATTGGTGCATGGGGAGAGGGCAGACTTTTTTTGCAAGAGAAGGGTAAAGAGATTTTCCCTTTTCTGTGACAGCTAAATGGTAAATTGGATCAGCTGCTCATGAAACCACAGCCTTGGTACTATGGTGGTATTGCTTTGCCTGAATGCAAGGTAGTGCTGTTGCAGGGTGGTTGGAAAAGGCTCGTATAGGTAACTCGGGAATAAAAAAGTTTGACTCACTAAAATAGTTGCACAGTAGCAATACGTTTTTTTTTTAAAGGCTTATATTCAGCTGCTTGGCCCATACTTTTTTTATGGTTGTGAAGATATGCTTTAAGTATGACAGTTACGGAACTAAAAGAAACCAAAATGTGTTTTAAAATGCAATCAGTTTAGCTAATGATGTTGTGATACGGTATTTCTCTTTCAGGTTGAAGGTGAGTACAGAGTGTTTCAAGAAGAAGCCAAGAAACAAATTGAGGATCTCAATGTGACCCTAGAAAAACTTCGGGCAGAGCTGGATGAAAAAGAGACTGAGAGAAGTGACATGAAAGAAACTATCTTYGAGCTGGAGGATGAAGTAGAGCAGCATCGTGCTGTGAAACTTCACGACAATCTCATCATATCTGATTTGGAGAGTAAGTATTAGGAACTTCTCTTGTGAGGGAGAAGATGCTTTAAAAAAGCTAAAATAGAATGCTGAAATAATGAAAATATTTTCACTTGTCTTTCATATATCTGAATTCTAGTTAGACTGACTTTGCAGAACCCTTATMCCATGGAAATAGAGGTCAGCCTGTCTTTGTTTTTCCAGTTCTAGTTGGTGTGGGAACAAAAACCTTTGAATTAAGAATAAATATAAAATCTGATAATGCTGTTTTCAAGTTGTTTTTCAAAGTAAAAGAACATGTAATTACAGACTTAATAATAGTGTGCTGCTCATGCATTTTGAAGACTGGATGATTGATGTRATGTTTTGAGAATCATCTTTTTCAATTGCCAAAATATCAGAAGTTACTAGACACTTTGAGAAGAACCGATGATTCTTTTCACTTGAAGAAAGATGTTTTTGATGGAAAAATGGGTGGGCTGAGAGATGTAAACCCTAAAATGCATGGCTGTCGTAGCTGACATGTCAATAACAATGTATTATGTGTTTGTTTTTCTGTAGATTTGATTATATTCTTTGACCTTAGAATGAATTTAACAGGCTTCAAGGAAGTTACAATACAATTTTATCTGTTGATTGTTGCCACTGTGGAAGAAATGGTTGGGGGTCTGYAATGGATTTCATATTTTCTGCATATTTGCCTAATTCTTTGTGCTTCAGTCGCCTCTCTGATCTCTGAGACCTGCTTGGGTGTTCCTGCCTGAATTTCCTACCCTGTGGAGCCGTTTGTGCACAATGTTTTTTTTATAGAGTTGAAATACCTGCTATTCTACCATGTTATACAAAGACTAAACAATGTAATTTGACCTTAACTATTATTAGCTTTAACAGTGAGGGCAATGTTCGTAGTAAAGATTTGAAATAGCTCTGTTATCAGGAAAAGGCAAAATCTTAAGCAAYTTAGGCAAGCTAATTTAATCCCAGTGCCTGCAGACATCTGGCTGTCAGCTTCTTTCTTTCTAAGGAATACTTCCTTATCTTAAAAGACTGGTTACTTTTCTGGAATTGGCCTAGGTGTTTACACTTCATTTCTTTTGTACTCTTTCTGTACCAAGCTAAAGACGGACAATGCGAGGATGTTTCTACAGGCTTACAAAATAGCTGTGTCTGATATTTGAGACTGGTAAAAACAAAATCAGTTGGACAAATCCCAGCTTAGACTGGGATTTCTGAGGAAAATTGTGGCAGTCTTTTCTACTTGAGAAATAGTATGGAAAATCCATCTCTGCTTGCTGAGGATTTGATGTGGTTGCTTAAGGAGGAGCTGAGCATTTTTGGTACAGGCCAGAAGAAGAGTAGCATCTAGTGGCCATAAGGAAGAAAGGCAGCCAAGGAGTAGGATAGTCCAAACTTGTGAAAATAGCCTTTTCTTTTTCTTTCTTCCTGAAAGGCTGGTTTAAAACACTGGTTTTGTTATGTATTCATAACTAAAACTCATGTGGGAGTTACTTTACTGCCAGTACCTGCCAGTACCGCAAGTAGCCTTGGCCCAAACAGCAACTACTTGGAAATAATCTGCAGCTTGGAGGTAGAGCATAGAGTTCTTGAGGTCTTCCATATATTCTATTAGAGAGACAGAAAAGTGCATCCTAGTAATGACGTCTCTCATGCCCATTTGACTCGGATAGTCATTTCATCGGTCTGTGAATATATTGTTTACGAGCTTATAAATACGGAGAATTTAATTGCAGGTTTACTTATCTTAAAATGTTACTCAGTGGAATAGTGTTTTTTCAGCTGAAATATCCAACTGAAAAGTGCAATAAAAGCTTTTTAGTGAACTGTTGCTTTAAATTTTAAAATATGAGAAAGTCTAACTTTCCCTTTGGTAAGAGAACTTGCCTAATGGCAAAGCTTCCTAGTGAATGCAGGTGACGGTGACACTGCTGACAAATGATGGAACGTTATTGGGTAAAGAATGAGCAGAAAAGAGGCCTCACGGTTGGGAGAAGGAGGCTCCCCAGGTGAGCTGCTGAGCGCTGTGATTTCACGGGCAGTCCATATGAATTAGGAATGTGGTGCCATGAGCTGCCCTGGCCGTTGGACACATGTTCTAGCCATGGAAAGACACAGCAAAACCTGTGATGAAACCCATCTTGCAGAGGGGTAAAAATGAGTTAAGTGTAGCGTGTCATGTCCAAGAGGCCAGGAAACGTTGGAGCGAGATGAAGGTTTGGTCCTGGCACTAGATGGCGTGTCTGCTCCGCATCACGGTGCCCTTGGGCGCCTAAAACGTTCTGCTCTCCTATATATATATGTGTATATATATATACACACACACACACATATATATATACACACACATACACCGACCGAGTAGGCCAACTGCCTGCCAGCGATAAGCTCAAAAGCAGCACTGATAAGGACACTGCCCGTGCCTTGGGGTGTTTGACCAATGCCGCTTCCTACAGGAGGAAGCTGTTAGTGACCCAGCTCTATTTTTGTACATGTGGTTATCCTAGGATAGCATTTCCTCTGCTATATGTGGAGGTGCTGTCCTAGACAAAGACAAACCAATGCAACTTGTGCAAAAACTGAAAATGACCGCTCTGGGTTTCCCTGAGTGAGGATTCAGTGTTGTTTATTAAGGATTTCAATGTCTTGACTTACTAAATGACTGTGGGTGTCTGAATGCAATATCTTAATTTCAATACATTAATTTTTTTTTTAAAAAAAAAAGCATGTGGATATTGATTTTTATTTTGTGCTGATTCTGTCCRCTAGTTCTAAATAGAAGATGTTACAGAATTAACTGGAAACCTGATGAAATTCAGGTGATACACTATGAAAATACCCCCCTCCTCAGTTACAGCTTGCAGTCTGTGTTTCCAGGAACTTATTTGGAGACCTTTCAAAAAGCAGGGAGCTGTCAAGCTGTGGTTTTGATTAATATTATTTTTTGAAATATAGACATTATTGAATCTTGCAGTGAAGCCCAGGCAGCTGGCTGGTTCGTGCACTTGCCAGCTGTGATTATCCAGTTCATCCATCCAGGCGGCTCCTTCGCTCTTCAGTTGCCCCTGGGCAGTAGACACCGTCCCCTCCATCCCCACCTTTCTTTCTCGTCTGACGTCCTTAAAAGCAGGAGACTGAATAACTTTCCGACTAGAATGAAAACTGGAGTGGGCAGCAGCCTCTGCAGGTGAAATGGGCTGATGGGTGTTGAGGGGAGTGTGAGGAGGAAGGATGGATACCACATCGCAGGTGCGTAGAGAGTAGCTCTCTATGTACAAGTTTTATCTGCTTGAATTTTCAGGCTGTAATAGGCAGACATAGTGCAAGAAACAGGAGTTTAGACTGCAGGAGATGAGATCACTGATTACAGTTGTAATTCAGGTTTCAAGTTCTTTTCAGTCACTGCTTGGTGACTTTGKTTTTTTTTTCATCTCTGTGGTTTGGGGGTGGAGGGAAGACTGTTTCAAGAATGGCTGTAAAGTGCTCTGTATTGTTTATAGTAACTGCAGAGTATTCAGACCATTGTGTTTTACTTCAAAGCCTAAATATACTAAAAGTTAATGGTGCATTTCATATCTCACAAAAGCTCTGAACAATGGCATTACACAAGCTTTGCCTCTGGATGCATTTTGAGTTTCTGTTTCCTGGTTATTTTTAGATGAGCCATAGCTTGCTTGGACTTGTAAAAGAATCTGATATTTTTAAAAACAACATTTTCTTTCAACTGTTTTTAAAAGAGAGAATGGTCAAATGGTCATCTGCTACAGTTAGTTTCCAACTGCTACTGGAAGCTCTTTTGGGTGTGTTAAGCTGCTGTCAGTGTTAACTCTTTCACAGTGGAGGTTTTTTGCATGGCTTTAAATAAAAAAGGTGATGGGTGTGAAGGACTCTTGCACCTTAGACTTAAAGCTGGCATYGCCTTTGTGCTTTGTCCAACCAAGCTGTGTGTGCAACCAAGCTGAGACAAGCTGAAAGGTGGAGGGTGGCCCTGCTTGAGCGTCCTGGTAGCATGCAGTCTGAGCAGTCCGCAGTGTTAGGCTTATCTTCCAGGCTTAAAACATCGGTTGGATGTGTCTTATGAAATGTGCAGTCTTGGAAGAGGGAGATAAAAGTAGACGTATCTGTCTAGCTGTCGTGTTTCAAGTTTTCCAGGCCTGGAAGGTTATCATGCTTGCAGGCCAACTGAGGTTTGTATCCCTCTTAAGGAGAAACCCGCTGTGGCATTAAAAGTCTTTGTAGCTGGGCTGTTGAGACAAAGCTTGAATTTCTTCAAATGGAAATATGACGAGCAATTCCACAGCTGAGGACCAGAAACATGGAAAAAAACTCCACTTATAGTGGAGGCAGAAGAATGTACACAGCGGCACGTAGCGATTTAAATCCATTCATCATCTTGCATCCACCCTAAATGGACTGAAATGCTTTATGTTTTCCATTTAACCTCCCGTGGGCTTGGTTATATTGTGAGGAAAAGCCCTTTGGCATAAGAACAAGAATACTGAAGTTCTTGGCTTATGCTAGTTGTGCTTATGCTAGTGTGTATGTATGTATCTGTTAACTATATTCAAACGTCTGTTATACAATTTCATACATTTTTAGCAAGACTTTATTTTTAACAACATGAATATATCTAAGTACCTGCGATCTTGTTTTAATAAAAGCATTGCTAATACAAACTTTTTTCCCCACAATTCTTGAAATAATGAACTTGAGCTGAAAAATATCATTAAGCATAATAGGCTGTACCTAGATGCAGGTACATAGTTCTTACTGTCTTGGCATAGCTACACAGTGCTATAGAAATCAAATGTCCCTAAGATCCAAGGATCAGCGAAGTGATACACTAATTAGAAATTTATTCTCTATTCTTCTTCATCAGTTGCTCATTATGAATGGAGGAATCAATCACACTGTCACTGAGTGCCTGGTGAGGTACCGGCTAATAACCCCAGTAGCCAGCCGGGCAGACGCCGTGTTAGGAGCTGGACAGGACCTCTTTGTAGAGCTGCTGACCAATTTAGGGGACCCTTTCTCGTTCATGGCATCATTTAGTGATTGCTTGTGCCTTTATGTTTGGTACAGTATATTTCAACTTCAAATAGGAGCACGATGCACAAGAATGGAAGGGTGGTGAGCACGAGTGTAACTTTATTCCTGTTGAAGGCAGAGCTGTGAGAGCCTTTTGTCAGCAGCTTGGTGATAAAGGAGTGTGAATCAAAAGGTTTAATGTAGATCCAGCTTATATTTAAAAAGGAAAATCCTCCAAACACCAATTTTTAAGCTCTTTCCATGTTACTTATTTAAACTGATTTAGTGCTTTTTCTTGTTGCTTTATCAAGTTGAAATTGTATTTGGATTGAGAAGAGGCTGGGATTTGTATTTGAACTGAAGAACTGAGTTAGCTTATGCCGACTTCCTCACACACASAGACACAAACACACTCTCAGTATAGAAATATGTATGAATTGACATTTTTGTTTAGGTAACTTCTGATCATATTGTTTTTCCCTAGGTGGCTTTGGATTCTAAAAATAATATGTTCTCTGAGTATGCTTTTTAAAATGCCTAACTGTTCTTTTTGTATCTGTTTCTTAAGTAAATAGATGTCTGACTTGAATGAAATTTGACTTTTTTTTTTTTTTTTTACAGATACTGTTAAAAAACTTCAGGATCAAAAGCATGACATGGAAAGAGAAATAAAGAATCTTCACAGGAGACTCCGGGTAAGTTAGAACCTGAAAACCGAAGTATCGGTACATAGTATGTTGGAATGTCTTAAGACCTTCAYGTGAAATTATATAAAGGTCACTTTGAATGTTGGTACAGCTAAAAATTAATTACTCTGAGAGAATAATGACATACTAGAATATCTTTACTGACTGTAGAGATTAAAGAATTAAWTTTTGCAAGATTCTTCATGTCCCAGAAATATGGCATTGGGCTTGGGAGGAATTGCTCTGGGATTTTCTGGTACATATCTTCATATACATGTTTTCCTTCACTATAAACATTTTCTGAAGTTTTAGAAATGAAGGTTAAGATCTAATTGTTTCCAGCAGAGYTTTTTCAATATAACTTGTAAGTTAGCTTATGCCTTTATCACTCCTGTAATTTGTTTCCTGTAACTGCGTAGGAAAACTATGAATAAAAGGGATAGCTTTTTTTTTTTAAGGCTTAAAGTTGTTGCTGCTGCTTTTGATTTGAAGTTTTGTTTGTTTGTAGGAGGAATCTGCAGAATGGCGTCAATTCCAAGCGGATCTACAGACTGCAGTGGTTATAGCAAATGATATAAAATCCGAGGCCCAGGAAGAAATAGGAGACCTAAAGCGTAGATTACATGAAGCTCAGGAGAAAAATGAGAAGCTCACTAAAGAGTTGGAGGAAATTAAGTCACGCAAGTATGCAAAAGATAACAGRGATTTCATCTCTTCTCTGGGTGGGGTACCATTTTGGAAATTCAGTATTATATCTATTTTGTGACCCCGGAAGTTCATAAATCCCCTTACTGTGAGGATCCATATTTCAACTAGCTGCTTTGTGTGGGCTTTCAGGAATGAACTGGAAAGAAATAGCTAAACTTCTGTTTAAAATGCATACAAAAAATAGTGTATATGTATGTGTGTGTCTGTCTGTTTCTTTGTACTGTCTGTTCTCTCTCGAATTACATCAAATTTGGCACTTCTACCAGACCAGGTYGAAGGGGGAGGATTTTTCCCAAATAACAGCTGGGCATGCTTCAGTTTGTCTTGGTATGAAGAACGAGCAGTGTTAGTTTTCCTGTCCCATCACAGATATTATTTGCTGTTAGGGCTTTTGCTGTGGCTAAAAATACWGTTGCTTTTCTTTGCATTGGAAGAAAAGTTCTCTAATTCTGCATATATCTTGTACTGGTTTACTTCCACTGATAACTTTTTTTTTCTGGGAATAGTTACACATGTCTTGTATACAGACTAACTTATTAACAAACGCATCTCAAATTACARTATATTCTAAGAAGAGCTGGATGACAGTTATGTAAAAACTGAACCTTGCATCTTTCAGAAAAATGCAAGTCTTCAATCCTGACTCCTTTGTCTCTACGGTCTGAGTAGATGTTTAACTTCCAACAATTACAGCAACGATATTTGTGATGTATATATTAAACAATTATATATTAAACAATCTCATTTAGATGGACATTTTATAGGATAGGTTACACTTAACCTAGAGACCAGTTAGCTATGAGATTCTGCAGGCTACATAATTTGGGAAAAACCTAATGGTAGAGAGAGAGGAAGAGCTGACTGGCTGCACAGAAGATGAGCTGACTAGCTTGAAGGTGTGGGTAAAWCATACTGGCTGAAGTAAGGTCACCAGGATATAGCTACGGTGCTGGGGGAAAGTATGCTATAATGTCTGAAGCAAAAATAAGGCAATGGCCARTTAGCTTAGACTGTTGAAAATAGGTTTTCCCATCAATTCTTGTATTGCAAGTGACGCTGAGTACAATAATCAGAATCATCATAAATACTCTGTTCTAAAATGCTGGTTTTTTGGTTGGAAACTATGGTTTAAACTCTCCCTAAAGAGGTGCATCAAAAGTACGTTCTTAACTCCATGATGCTCTTTTCTGTTTGTGCAAGCARGGAAGAAAAATCTTCTGAGCTGATTGTTTTCAAATGAAATGGCCAAGTCCTTTGTCCTCATTTTCAGACAACAGCATGTATGTGTATATTTGAGGGATGGGCAGAAATTAAACCTTAAATTGAATATTGATTTGATAGATTTTTCACTGGTGCTTCAAGTCTCTTGCTGATAAATAGTAAGAGTTTACAGTTGTAATTTAGGCTAGTAATCTATTGCTAAATTACAATGAAAGGAAAACAAAGTTAATATAATGAATTGTTTAGACCATWAATTTTGAGCTTGGCTTCAGCCTTGTGTTCAATTTTTAACGCTTTTTGTGTCTCTCAAATGATTTAAGTGGATTACATATTGATTTCAGACAAGAAGAAGAACGTGGTCGAGTGTACAATTACATGAATGCTGTAGAAAGAGATTTGGCAGCCCTGAGACAGGGAATGGGGCTGAGTCGCAGATCGTCTACTTCCTCAGAGCCAACTCCTACTGTAAAAACACTCATCAAGTCATTTGACAGTGCCTCCCAAGGTAATTGTTTTTATCCTGTAAAGTAGCTGTATGGAGTTAGGGATTAGCATATGATGACATTTGTGCTCTGCTAGTTTATCTAATTCAAAGGTAAGTTGCTTTATTACGCTTTTATGATATAAGTGATGACTGATACAAACCAACTTGAACWGGATTGCACAATAGGTCTTTCACTATGATTAAGTACAAACATCTTTTGTCTTTTTTCCCCTTTGCTGTTACATCACCAGTGACTCGTGCTAGACAGTGATTTAGTGCTCCTGGGTGTAAGAAATACATAGACAGAAATCATACACAGTCTTCCYATTAAGATGCTGAACTTGATGGGCCAAATTAAGCATTCTAGAAGCCATGCAGTAGCTAGAGCCAGGTTCTTTTGATTACTCAAGAATGTGGAGCTAATGAAAGTTAAATGAAGTCCAATCTGTGTTGCCTCTTAAATAAGTTCTCACTGTTGAGACAGTCTTGAAGCCTCTWTTTGTGAAAGAGGATGCTGCTGTTATGGGTGAGCTGGATAAAGAAGCCACGTAATTAACCTGAAACACGAAGTGACTTTTATTTTTGACTGTATGTGATGATTTCTATGAATTATTTATGTAACAGAATTATTTCCCTTCCCAACCTTTTGACTTTGCAGTTTATTTACAGTAATGTCATGGTAGGTTTGGGAGATGGGGCACAATGAGGCTTTTTAAAACGCGATATATTTTTAATCCCAAATTCTTAGGGACTATCTTCTGTGATAGTAGAAGACCTGTAGTGCCTCTATAATGTAACAGTAGTCTGTGAGTACCTATGGACTTTGGAAGAAAGGGGGTGGTGATGCAGGATACTCTTCTTATCTTGTGCACTCACTAACCTGTTACTATGTCTCTAGTTGTCTGGAGACCAGAGAAAGAATAATGATGTTTTTTACATTTTTTCACATAATCATATCCTGCACCTTAGCCCTGTCTAACCTCAWTCATAAAAATGTTTTTACTGTGGGTGATACATCCACCCTGCTGATTACATTCGTCTTCTGTCTAGAAAATGTATGAGCATGCTTATAAATGTTCAGACTCTGCATTTAGTTACTAATTGAAACTCTRGGAGTTATTTTTCTGGGAAAACTAGTGATGTAAAATACATAGAGAGGGTTTGATGTATAGAAACCTTCTGTTTCACTGTGAAACAATGCAGTGCTTTTGATATCCTCCTCCTTGTGTTTCTGCTAGTCCCAAGTCCTGCTGCTGCMGCCATTCCTCGCACTCCTCTAAGTCCAAGCCCCATGAAAACTCCCCCAGCTGCTGCTGTGTCCCCCATGCAGGTAGGTGTTTTGTGATTGCCCTTCCTCCTGCTGTGTGAGGAAGAGCTTGTGAAACTGTAGGTGGTRTGCAAATATACAAACAATGGTTGGCTTTGTTGGGAGATAATAATAAAATAGACTGAACATTTTAGTAACTACTTGCTTGAGACTAATGAAAGTGTGTCTCCCAATGACACTTTAAAGAATACAATGTTTGGATCACTTTGTTGGGAAAATGTGAAAAATTTCTATCCATATTCAGCCTGTGTCTCTTCTTTCCTAATCCCCCTATTTCTGCTCCACATAAGGATGTCTCTTCAAGCACTGATTTTCTTCGGGAGATATTACTGCTATTTACATATGTGTTATTGCATGTCCTGTTAATGTAGTGTCTCTCTTTTAGCATTGTAGACAAGGAAAATTACCAAATATTTAACATGAGCCTTCTTAGTCCTTCACTGAGAATCATAAATTGACATAATTTTTTTAATAACTGTTTCTCTCCTTATTATTCTTGTGCTCCTGAGAAATATGGAAAGAAAACTTTATGTGCATACCTTAGTTTTAGAATAACTGTATTTCGATCCTTATTCCTGACACAAAAAAGGCAGTTAACACTCTGGCTAGTGGACTAAGATCTGTGCAGAATCTGTGAGCAATCTTCAGCATCCAATGTTACATGGGCATTTGGTATCAGACCTGACTGGAGAGGGATGAAATCACCATAAATTGGTTAACTTAATGCATTTTGTACTGACTTTAGAGAGCTTTAGCCAGCTGATGATTGTACTGAGTGTTTTGTCCTGTCTCCTCTGTAGCATTGTCTCATTTGTTCATCTGATGCAGCAGTCTGGATACAATAGGATTATGTCATCAGTGTGAATCTTACTCTTTTAGATTATTGCTGTTTATATCTCACTATCTGTGTGAAAGTTGAGTTAGGGAAAATGCAGCGAATTTAAGGATAAAGCAGATGGGACCAGATTCTATTTGTTTGCAAAGAAAAAATAAAATAATGGGTGTTTTATTATTTTAAAATACTAGTAATTCTCCTATTACCTTCAAGATGTTGCTAATCAGAAGTGTAAAAAATTCATTTTTACCATAAGTCAGTGCAATGTTTCAATATTGAATCCTCTCCATGTGAACCGAGTTATAGAGTGAATCTAGATCAGTTACTGGTTTTTAGTGCTATATGAACAGTACCTGAAACTGAGCATTTTGTTGCACTAAGCTGGTATAAATTTATTCAACTGAGAATCAATTTCATGAGGCAAATACGTAACTTAAAAGCAACATGGGGAAAAAAAATGTTTTTATTTGAAAATTTCTACTGTTTTCTGGTGTTCAGCCACTTCTGCCAGCAATTTGCTGCAGCAGTTAGGTATGACTGCCCTGACACATGTTTTATTTCCATCACTCTGTCTTTATATGTGTGTCTATTTCAGTGCTTTGGTAGGAAAAGGCTCACCAAGCGCTAATAGATGGATTTTTGTTAGCTGGAAACATTTCCTGAGATACAAAAGGGAGGGCATGTAAATGAATGCTGTTCCTGTTGTCTTTTTGATGATGAGTTTTCTTTTAATGATCTAGAAAGCAATTTTGTGACCTCCATGATATAAATTGCATTTAAAGTTTATTTTGTGTCTATCATCTCCAACTTCATGGATGTCATCCCCGSTCTAAGACCCATAGGAAAGCTTTGTGTTGTTGTGCTTGTTTACCATTAATTTCAGTTACTCTTAAATGCTGTTACAGAGAGGATTATTTGTTTCAGTGGGCATTTAGTAAGAAAGTGGGACAATTTGGGCATTCTGAAGAGATGCATTGGTTGCCGAAGTGATGCTCAAGTACAAGTACAGAGGCTTACTTCCAAGTACAGGTGCTTGAGCATGTGCCCTCTGAGATACGCCTGTTGACTTTGTGTCCTTGATGGTCTGTGACAGCAATTCCCCTCAGTTTTGGGAGTCTGTACTTTCTAAGTAATATGTGTATGCACAAGGAGATGTATTTTTTGCAACTGAAAATTACAAACAAAACAGGACACCCTTCTGGCATCAGGTTCAAGGCAGTGTTGGAACAGAGCAGTTATTTACCTTGGCTTACTAATATTGCAGAGCAGTCTGGGAGAGGGGCTATGAAGAGAATGCTTTCCAGAAAACCAGCTTGGTCAGCCCCAAAGTTGAACTGGGCCACTAAGCTTGGTCCCACTACGAGTGGCCAAAAGCAGATCTTGTAGAGCAATGCAATGATAAGCAACCGTATCTGCTGCTTTTCCTGAGTGCTTTTGGTTTCTGTTTTGTGGTTGGAGAACTTGCTGAGGTAAAATGGTTTCAGACTCATTGCTCACTCTGCAACCTCCCTTTGGATGCATAGAGACCTTAGGCTCTAAACAATTTGGTGTCAAAGACTTCCACTTCCTATCTACGTAATGTGTGAAGAACTATGTMTGCTTGTTTTAAAGCTGCTGTCTGTAGTTTTGCTGGTGTAAATGTCTTACTGAAGTGCCTGGTGCAGAGAGCCTGTTTCTCCTCTGCAGCTTAGTAGTACTCCTGTATTCCAGTATTTTGATATTGAGTTGATAATTCATATTACAAAAGAAGCCATTCAGAAAAGAGCAATAGCTAGCTGGCAGAAACATTCTCTTCAGAGTAGCAGTGGCTGTGGCAAAGTAACAGATGAGGGTTTAGCATCCTTATTTTTATCAGATACCATAATTACATTATAAAGAGACTTTTATATCCGTCTTCAACTTAGTGAGATTAGTCTGTAGCCAAAGACAAAACTGACCTGTTCCTCATAATTGAAAGTAATGGCTTCTTTTCAGTATTAATACTTTCAGTTTTTAGTTTTGTTTTAAGAAGTTCTAAGTCATAACTTCTACTAGACATCTTGGCTGTAAAATACTGTTCTACCATGTGTTTCATATGCAGATAATTTAAGGGATAGACCTAAAATTCAGATTTTTAAGGTAAAGTGTGCATACTGTCTTGAGGAACAGCTCTAAACATACCACTGAATTCTGAACTATTTCGGTTGTAGATCTTATGCAGAAGACCACCTTAAGGTTTGCAGCACTTTCTTTTGCTAGATGTCAGTGTCAACAAGAAGGTGTAGAATATAAGGCCCTCAACACAGATTACAAAGCATCTTGACTAAATTTGGCCCCAAGAGTAGCCTCCATCAAAGGCATTTGACTCCTGAGAACTCTTGATCCTGTTATATTTAGCATTGAGGGTATGGACGACAGGACCGGTATGTAGGAGTCAAGCTTGTTTGTGAATGTATTTCTAGTTGGGAGGAACAAAAAGCTGCTAAATAAAGTCTTGTAGTATACATGTATACTTGATTCCACATCACATGTGTCTTGTTTTGCAAGTAACATGAGARGGGCTAACCTGCAGGTTCATCAAAAACTCCAACAGAAATGTSTCTAATGCTTTTTAAAATGCTTCAGGAAAAAATATTCCCTCGAAGAGACTTGGAGGGAGACTTTTCCCCCATGTTGCCAACTGGGACTTAAGAAACATATTAGCTTGTTCATTTCCCTCTAATTTTTTGCATATTCATCAGTGCATTGGTCCTGACACGTGAAGTAGTAGGATATTTAATAAGAACTAGCAACAACAAAGTTAAGTCCAGTCTAGAGTATCGACATAAGCAAAACCCAGAAAAGCAAACATTGTTTTATAGCAAGGAGGCAAGACAGGCAGCAAGTTATCAGCTGAGTAATACCATCACTTTCTGACAATATCCGTAAAGGATGTTTGTTTCTAAACGATACACGGAAGTTAGGAAGGTGATAAGCTATTTAGTTATCCACACTGTGCCTGCTTTTTATGTACCTTTGTTTCCTGCTTGAAATTCTATCTTTGTAATGACAATCACAAAGCTAGTCGAAATGAAATGTTTTCCTTTCAAACATATTATCTTCCTCTGTTGTGATCCTGTTTCCTTTTTTCTTTATGTGTGTGTGTGTGTGTGTATATATATTTTTTTTTAAACTAAGACTCACTTTGATATGGTCCTTTATTAAAAAGAAAAATAATAAAAAAGAGACTTTTTCATAAGTGAGTGAGATGAAGGTAAGGCAAATCTGAAATATCAGTTCAAGAAACCATTGCAGGCAGTTTTTGTGTGGTTTATTACAGTCATATTTATCTGCATATTTAAATAATCTTTGTATTGTCCATGCAGGCTTTTTGATATAATAAAAGCATAAAATATTTCATCACTTTATCTTTTTTTGGAAGCTAGACTCTTAGATGCTGACATTTTTCTCTAACTGATTTCTAGCACAAAAGCATAATTCTAATTTGACTCTAAGCTGTAAATGAGCAGTCCTGTCATGCTGAGATGTTACAAAGCATATTCTGCTACCTTTTTATCATAGTTTTGGATAAGTCTGTCTTGCCTACGTGATTTGGCTTGAGAAACATGTGACTTTTATTATCYTATGTAGATAAGACTCGTTTAACCTTCTCTTCTAATCTTGGTCCAGACAGAGGGCTGAAAGAGTTCTCAGGATACATACGTTACTGGAGGGATTATGGGATTAAATATAGGATAATAGAAAAGACGAGTAATAAAGAGTAGCCTGTTTGCTGTAGGCTCTTTAAAATGATCATTTTTCAGAAGTTTGTTGTCTCCCTTGAATCTTCAGTGACTGAGCACAAGTTTCATTAGATGAGAGGGTAATTATGGAAACTTGTGGTTCATTAGGGTGCAACTAAAATATCTATTTCAGTGTTGCACAATGAYTGCTGAATTGTTGGGTACAAAACATACATATATCTGTATTCATATATATACACACATCAAGCTAGTAGACATACATTGCTAAAAAAGTTATATAAAGCCTAAAACTAATAGGAAGATAATTTATATAGTTGTCCTAGCAATAATCTAAAGTCAAATGAGATGTTTGCCATTCAGAAAGGGAGGGAAAGCGTCATTAAACAATCTCCAGTTGAACAATACAGTGGAAAAAATAAGTGAGTTTCTAGCCATGATGCGAACAAATAAAAATTAACATCATCTTTTGATATTCTGAATTATATTATATTTATATATATATATATATATATATATATATATATAAAATATATTATTAACACTTATTTTCAGTAGGGTTTTTCTTAGTGGTGTGTAATGGTTCTACCAACCGCCAATATTCTCTTATCCTATCCAGGAAGAAGCATTAAGTTGTAAAGGCACATGGTAATGTTGAAAAACAAGCAGTAAGAGTTTGGCTATGGTTAGGGGGTGTATAAGGTTATATAATTGTATCATGTTTAACTAGAACAGGTTTTGTACAAACAAAACATGAATAAAGGTGAAAATTAACACACAAACTGCATCTGGTTTCAATTAAAGGCATGTAGCTTCACAATGTWGATTTGCAACATGGGTTTGTGGAACAGGTTTTTAAGAAGAAAGGTTTAAAGAAGTAAAGATAACATTAAATTATGGGGGAGTATATCTATATCTGCATAATGTAGATTTATATGTAGATATACATTCATATTCTAAAAAGCAACATGTAAGCAGGATACGTTTCACTGACTATATTCCCTATGTATTTTTTAAGTTCCTTTATTTCCAGTTCTTTTAGGTTAATGATATACCAGAATGTATAAAACTTGTTCTGTAATTCATTGTTTTGCTGTTTTTACCTTCAAATGAAATGACATAAGTGCTTTTCTGTTTCAGAGGCATTCTATAAGTGGACCAATCTCAGCTTCAAAACCCCTTGCTACTTTGACRGACAAAAGACCAAGCTATGCTGAAATCCCTGTTCAAGGTATTAATTCAAATTTATTTAGACTTTTCTAGTAAAAATAACTTTTTTGTGTGTGTTTAATATCATTTAGTCTCCAAAGCATCACCATGTAATAYTTTTTTTTAAAGCAGAATATTTTAACTTTAGCATAGTTTAATTACAAAATGAGAAACATAAATTTTGATTAGTGTTTCATCACATATGGTGGCTCATCAGAAAGAAAGATGCTTTTTGGATTTTCAGTGAAGCCTTGATAGCATTGTGATGACTGTGCATTTTGGCAATTTTTAATGTTTGCATAAACTGTGATCATCCATAAAACCAGTGCAAGAGCGTGTTTGGAGCATGTCTTGCTGCTGTTTACCACAGCTTAAAGATGCAAATTTCTGAGATTGTGTACTGTGTGATGGAAGTTGAAGGATGATGTCATACTGCATGTCAATAAGAAAATATAAACTTATTAAACATAAAATCTTCAGGAGACAGATCAAAAAWTGCATGGAATTTAAGTTACTGTTGATTTATCTCTCTCTCAATATTTCCATGTTCTGTGAACCTTGTTTTGTCTCTCAAAGCACTGTTCACAATGTGCTCTTCCTGTAAGAATGAATAGCTATCAGGTGTTGGGTGTAGCTCTCTGATTTATGCCTGTTTTAGGTTTTTTGTAGATGTTTCTCAAGATAATTCCTATATGACTCCAACTTCTCTATTTCCTCTGTTTGGTATTCCTGAGGTCCGATGATTTCTAAAGTTTTTTTGTAGCACTTCATAATAGTCTGTATGTGCCAGATTTCCTTCTTGCTTTTGTTGAATGCATATTGAAGTTATTTGTTCAATGCAGCTGGAGTTTTAATTTTAGAATACTTTGATATTTTTAGGAATATTGAAATGCCTTTCCAAGAAGATAGTTTAGGATTCTTTAATTGTTGCAAACTCTGTGGGTTGACACAAGCTTTATACAYACAGAAAGGTGGTTTGCTTTGTATAGGTCTTGTTTTCATTATAGTCAGTTAATGCAAGAGCAGGACTGACAGCTTAAAGGATGACAGACAGAAATGCTGTTTACAACCATACACATTTTAAATGTAACTTTGTAGCAGTGTACGTTTTCTATCTGTCATGTTCTAGTTAATGAATTGAGTCTCAAGATTTTTTTTTTTAAATCTTGTTCATTTGTCATATTTTTGCATTCAGGTTACTATCCTCCAAGCAATGTAATATTTAAACCTTTTGTATATATTATAAATGTTTTATCTGAAGGAATATTTCTTTTAAAAGAGACACAGACACACAAGRGATGAAGTAATCTGCCTTTTCAATCAACAGTGTGAATGACATGTAATATTTTTGTCCGTATGCTAAATGGGAATCCTTCTGAAGCCCTTTGGTTTGACAGTTTTTAACAGACCAGAGGGAGTGGAGAAAGAGATGCTTCAAGGGAGGATGGACTGAGAAGGTCATGATGTTTTCATAGTGAATTCTACTGGTAGTGGCAAATTTTAGGCCCTCTCATGAAGATAAAAAACAGCTATCAGTAAAACAGATAAACATTCTGTAGCTKGTAGATAATATTCATGACTTGTACATGAACTTTTTAGATTTTAAATTGTAAGATTTTTTTTTTAAGATTTAAATCTCTGTTAGTGATGTTTTCCTTTCTTTCTTTTTCCTTTGTCCAGAACACTTGTTGAGAACATCTTCTACCAGCAGGCCAGCATCGCTGCCAAGAGTACCTGCTATGGAAAGTGCCAAGTCTATTTCGGGTAATGTCACATTATCTAGACTTCTACTGAAAGCAGAGACTCTTTGATTTCACTGCTGTACATACAGATCTTTCTTTTTCAAGTGAGATTTTTTTGTCATCAAACCATCATGCTCTTGTCCACAACTCTGAGTATTTTGAGTGTCTTATTTCTTTTTTTCCCACTTAGTTTCTCGAAGAAGTAGTGAAGAAATCAAGCGGGATATCAGTGCACCTGATGGAGCATCTCCAGCCTCTCTCATGACCATGGGTACCACCTCGCCGCAGCTCTCGCTGTCATCTTCTCCCACAGCATCCGTCACCCCTACCACCAGAAGTCGAATAAGGTAAACTCTTTTTTGTACTGCTTTAAAGTACATTTCCTAGTGATCTACCTGCATGTATGGAAAAGCTTGCAGATTTTACTGCTCTCCATGCAATAATGATATTTAGTCTTTTAAGAGCTTTGGAAAGTGTTTTCTGCAGCTCTGTGTATTTTMTAAGTTAGACAGAAGGCTTTTTTAGAGTTTATTAGATCAATACCAAAACCTTATGCTTCACTAGAAAATCAAGCCACGACACTAAATAACAGCATCACATCAACTCGAAGTACCATGAGGCCAAATCCAAGAAACGAGCTACAGCCTATTGAACACATTTGTTTCAGTGGCTTGGCCCTGTGGAGAATGCTTGAAAAATTTCAGTGTTCACAGCTGTAAACAAAGCAGTATGACCTAGTCTTAATTCCAGACATTGCCAAGTCTCCTAAATATTCATGAGTGAAAGGGCCTGGGTGATGTGTCCCTCAGATGAAACCACAATGCAAGTCTAAGTGACAAATGGCCATCTCATTCATAATGTAGTAAGATAAATCTGTGATAAAGTTAAAACTTTACCCATCCGCAGTATTTTAAGCCAAAAGACTTCAAAGCATTTGAGCCTCATGTTAGGCAAGCAAGGGATGCAGGTAACCTTTACTTCATAACACTGGTAAGCTGGTAGACAGTAGTGAAATGACTTTCTCAAGATCATTTAACATTGAACTTCCTGACAGTTGTTTTTCATACCAAAACTGCTAAGATCTAATATACTGAGACCTTGTGTTTTGAAACTGTAAAATTATGTGTATCTGTGGATGCTGTTAAACTCTGTTCTCCCTGAAATCTGAAGCATATCTYGCTGCTGCTCTCTTTTCTCTGTGCATAAATTTAACTGAGCATGGATCTGCAGATACTTTATAAACAGTAGTGAATATATTGTGTATTAGCACACAAAAAAGTTGTAGTTAGTGTAATAGTTGTAATTATGATATCATAACTGTGCTGCTAGAGCATTGACTGAAATGCTAAACACTCTAGGAAGAAAAATTGTTGCTAATATAGCAGGAAAATCTGCAGCAGTGTTGCAAGGTGAGAAATGATTTATTTGGAATTGTCCTCACAATGTTGTGTGAATGACTTTATCTCTCTTCCTAACTGACTAAAACAAATGCTTGCAGTATGTGCCCTGTTCTAGCTGAAACTTTGGCTCCTGGGTTTGAAATGCAGTTGACCTAATATAATCACTATTAGCATTTCTCTAAGTCAGACCATTCCTCAGTGTCTCCATACAACTTTGTTTCCTTCAGCAGTGTTTCCCTAAATGAGAGACCTGTATATAAACCATGTGCTTTTACTGCAGCTTGAGAACAGGCTGTGCAGCACTGTCATAGCTAGGCTCTGTGTATAGCATTTAGGGGGAGATTTTAATTGGAGTTCTCATACACTGTCACAAATCTTGGTAAGTTATCTAAACTTCCATAGCACTGTGTAATGTTTGTTGTAGAATGAATACACAATTCCAYAATCATTCATTATCTGTTATCATCCTTCATCATCATCAGTAGGTCCCCTTTAGTTTAATAGTTTGAGTTGTTGCAGTCTTTACAGATTTGAGAATATAAGTACTAATTTCTTCAGGAGCAATTCTGGATGTGTGGTACCTGCCAAGTTTAGATAGTGACCTATTTTATTCACTTGTTTCATATCTAGAATATTCCATCAGCAGCTTCCTTTAAGTGATGAAGTTCTCTGAAATTATCACTTAATTTTGAAGATTCATATTGCCATCTTTTGTGCTGAAAACCATGGACTGTTTCCTGCTTAGTGTCCTGTTGTGCATTTGTCTTCATGGGTGGTTCAAATGCCACCTATTGGCATCTATCAATACACGACGGTATTCTCTTTCTAGGAGCATTGAGAGGTAGATGTAAGGAGCTTTTGATCTGTAGTACAATGAAGACTGGCAGAGCAAATTGCAATATATGTTCYAGGACATTAGTCTTGAGGCTATTGCATCGCATGTTGATGCGTGATTGCATTTGTTTGACATGAGTGGTGGATGCTGTTATCCAGAACAGGCGCTTGTGTTGGACACGTGCACAAGGAAATTCACTTTGCTTGGATGTGCTCTCCCCACCTCAGGCGCAAGACGAGAACAAGGAGTTAACGATTTAAGAATGACTGCATATAAACTGTATTTCAGTTTGGAAATATTCAGCAGTTTTAACTCGCAGTAATACATTTGACGATATTGTAAGAAGCTGCATAGAACTGTTTGAAAAACAGCAGATGAGGAAATCTTTTATTACAGATTCACTGATAGCTATCTATTTTCAAATGAAAACCAATATTAAAAAAAGAAGTGTTTGCATACTTTATACCCAGTAACAAAGTCCTTACGTAGGCATTTTTGAGAAATCTTTCAATACAGTTTTTCTAGAAATAGGCASTAACTCATATAACAAGGCCACTAAAATTATAMCTTCTCTAATTAATGTAGTGGGGTTTTTTAATCTAGATGTTAGTTTCTGCAGCCTGGTACTTCTTTCTTTGATATATTTTCTTGAGCAATAAAGATTTTTGGGAGGATGATTGACATAAATTGACAGGATTTCTTGTGTTCTTTTTCTCRTGTGTAAATACATCAAAATGACTAAAGTAGCTTGACAGATGGTGAATGAAATTGCTTTTGGGGGAGCTGAACAKTCTTGTTGCAAAGTGAGACTCATAGTATTTACTCTGATAGTAAATTAAACTACTTTTCTGTCTCTTCCTTGAGAACTCCACATCTCAGGCAAATGTTCTGTAGCAAGTGCTTGCTGCTAATATTCAAACTTGTTGTTTCAAGGTGACACTTGGAATCAGCCATGAGATGCGAAAGAGATACCATCAGTTTATTCTTTTTCTAAATACAAAATAAAGTCACTTGAGTCAGCTTCATGGTTCAAGCTGCAACTTGCCATGTTCTGAGATGAATTTTCTGAACTCTTGGAAAAAATGTCATTGGGATTGAAAGACCTAGAAAGAACCTTTAATTTGAAGGGAAAGAAATGGTGATTTCCCAGTGATAGCAATTCTGCAACATAATTTAAATCATTTAAATTTCACCAGGTATTTTAATGTGGTTTCATTTTTCAGTCAGTAGTACTGCTGCTTATTTCTTTCTCTGAGACACTGTAGTKTTTAAGCCCTTGCAATTGGATTTCTACATGCAAAAATTATTTTGTAAGCTACAAATAACTTTTCTCCCTCCTTCCTAGGGAAGAAAGGAAAGATCCTTTGTCTGCCCTAGCAAGAGAATATGGAGGATCGAAGAGAAATGCCTTACTGAAGTGGTGCCAGAAAAAAACAGAAGGCTATCAGGTAAYTGGAGAGCTGTTTAATGTGACAGAGTTGTTGCTGCAGCGGGTGAGACTCTGCCAATGGCAGAAAGCAGGGAGCTCCACACTTCACTGCATAGATTGCAAGGGAACTGGTATGTACTGTACTTGCTTCTTGGAACACATGCTACCAGTCCTAACCTAACATTCATTGCTACTTAGTCACTTTACATGTTGTAAATGTCTTTTTTTTTTTTTCCCCCCTCTTTCTTAAGGGGGCAGCTGACCTGCCACTGAGGCACTTTTAAAACAGTAGTTTTAGAGATGGAAACTGTAATGTAAAATTACCAATGTAAAGTTTTASATTTGTGTCTTTCAAATGTGGTTGTAACCCTTCTCGAATGTAAAAGTTTTTTGTAGCTGACAAGACCAGTTTTGTTTGGATCTTTCGGTGTGATCCCACGTAGTCTCTGTTTGGGGACGGTACTTTGTGCAGGTTGTGTTGTCTTGCATTTTGTACTTGGTTTTCTATGGCAGGTCCATATTTTTTCATTTAATCCAAATGTTAYGAAAAGGTGAAAGAACTAACAAGATAACTATCCAGAGTTCTCCTGATTACATTATTTTTTTCAAAAGAATAGTGGCTTCAGCAAACTAAACCAGGATGTTAATAGTCTGACCATGATGTATTTGTTTGGTTAGCTTGTATTGAAAGTATTTAGAATTCCCAACACAGTCCTTAGTTTAAGAACTTTACTCTTTCCATGACTTGAGACTCACAATGTAGGAGGAAGTTGAGAGCAGCATAACAGGATGATCACCCATCCATAGGAAAAGCAGCAACTTTTCTGTACAATGGACAGGCTTGTGGTATAAGCCCTCCCCCGTCTTCCTGTGGCACGTCTAGTACTAAATTGTGCTATTTCTGAGAAGAAGTTTCTATGTGGAAAGAGCCTTTCTCCTTCCTCACCTTTTCTGAAAAGGCAGGATGTTGTATTTCTTCATAAGTYCTCTCAATCTGAGTGCAAAAATATTTTTCCCATTATCTTGAAAGATGAACTCAACAGCTTCCTTTGCTGGTTAGGAAAAATAATAGAAGATATTTTGTATATCCGTGCTGAAGACCAAGTTATTAGCTCTAGAACCCCTGCCTGCCTGCCTTTTGAAAGAGAAGASTAATAGTAGAAAGATACATTAAGTTGAATATTTATTTATTTTTACTTGAGATATCCTAATTTTTTATTTCTCTGTATAGGTTTTTTTTTTTAATATCACCTAGAATTTAGTTCTGGTTGAAGACCGTATTGGACATGTTCTAATGCTATAGGTAAAACTAGAAACTGTGTTCATTATGAATATCAGACTGGACAGCTGGGCAGTGAGAAACCKTATGAAATTCAACAAGGACAAGTGCAGGGTCCTGCACTCAGGGAGGAATAACCCCAGGCACCAGGACAGGYTGGGGACCGACCTCCTGGAGAGCAGCTCCGCAGAGAGGGACCTGGGCGTCATGGTGGACAACAAGTTCACCCTGAGGCAGCAGTGCCTTTGAGGCCAAGTAGGCCAATGGGATCCTGGGGTGATTGTCCACTTCTACTCAGCCCTGGTGAGGCCGCATCCGGAGGACTGTGTCCAGTTCTAGGCTCTCCAGGACAAGCGGGGTGTGGAGCTGCTGGAGAGAGTCCAGTGCAGGACTATGAGGATGATCAGGGACCTGGAACGTCTGCCCTTTCTTATGAGGAAATACTGAGAGCTGGGCCTGTGAGCCTCACTCAGATTTTAGCTCTCACTCTTTGTTTTACATGGGTTTGGAAAATGGTTCTGATTTATGTATTTATTAAGCGTAACCAGATGCAAAATCAWTTACAAAATCGGTTTTAAGAGTCCAGAATTATAGGTGAGCTGACGGTAGCTTAAATTGTTAAAACATGCTGTTGTTGGTTCACTGTTAGTAATGTACATTYGGATATTATTGAAGACTATTCTAGCATTGGAGGAGGTGATTTGCAGAAYTAACAAGCACATTCTCTGTTAACTTTGGACTAGACTTTGTAGTCTGGACTGTTTCCTATGTTAACACAAGGCTAGTAAGGATAGTTATATTTGGGACTGAACAGATCTCTAAGGTTTGTAAAAGCACAGTTGCTCTCAGGAGTTTTTTTTAAAACATTTAGATAAATTAGGAGCAAATCCACACTGATCTTTCATATGAGCAGGTACAAAATACCTTAAATTCAATCAAGTGCTCACTCTGCTCAGGGTCTGACATAATGTTTCAGAGCTCAGAGCCAAGTGGTGCATTTTTCCAGAGAGGAAAAAATCCTCCTGACTCCTCTAAAATATGTGCAATGTCATAAAACTGTCATAAATTCCAGATATCTTCAAAGCATAAAGCAATCCCATCCAGCTGTTGCAAAGCATTTATCCTAGCTGGAACACAACCACTTTCATTTTGATTAGRCAACTAATAAAAGTCCAAAAAAGGATGTGAGCCTGCATGTTTCATGTTAAGAAGGGGACTAGCAAACAGGATACACATATCTTTTACGCATTCTTATCTACAGCAATATTTCAATTTATTTTTCCATTGTTTGCCAGTGTTCTGATAGTTTGCTTCCAGAAGTTTAAGACACACACACACACACACACACACACACACAAAAAGTCACAAGATAACTGCAAGGGTAGACTGTCCTTTACTCTTCTTTTTGCTTTCCATACCTCATTCCTAACTCCAGATACACTGGAAGACATCAGTAAGTTAGCCTTGCAGGAAAGGTCTTCTAATTAGCAGAATGCTGCTTTTTCTGGAAGACAACCTAAATTTTATCTCCTGTGCAGATGAAAGCTGTATATTTTCAGAAAACAAATCAAAACTTATTAACTACATAGCAGAAACAAACAAAAAGAGGGTTTAGTGTTTTGATAGCCTTTTTATTTTAAATACTCCAGTGTTTGCTTAAATACTCCACCAAACACAGAATTTGGTGACACTACTGTGTTCCCTTGGCAATCAGATAATTACCTTTGAATTGTGTGACATGGGGACAGCTGACATGAGCCCTAATTAAAATTTTTGACATGAATGTTGTTTGATCRGGAAGCTATAAAATTTGTAATAGGCTTAAAGTTTAAAGAAGCCGGTGGATTATATTTGATCAGTGTGTTCAGATTAACATGGTGGCTATAATCCCTTGTAGATTAAACTGCCTAGATCAGAATTTGACTTGTAACACAGGTCTGCTATGAGGCTGAGTTATTTTGCATGAACTATGTTAGAAATCAGGGTTTGAATCAGCTGTCTTGGATTTTTTTCGCTGTTACTGCAGGAGGTAATGTAAAATTGCTAATAATTGTCTGTCGTTGTAACTGTTCTTTGTTTTGAAGTATCACTTGCTTTGGGAAGAGCACTGTCTCCATAAACCTGGRGAAGGGTCTGGTGTTGTCTGGTGTGGCAGGGTGGAAAAGCATTTTTTTAAATTGAAATTCACTATAGTTAAAATATATTCTCTTTTTCTACCTTACAGAATGAAATACAAAACAAAAAAACAAATCTAGTAAAGAGAGTGTATAGAAACATCAGCTATTTTGTATGCTTCAATCAAAAGACAAAAATTTTACTGTCCCTGAAGTGACCTTCCTCGTGTTTCTTTTTTCCATTTACCCTCCCCTTGATTCTAGAAATCAAGTAGTGCTTTCCTTAGTACTTTCATGAGAAGTGTAGAATGACAAAGCTAAAAGTACCAGCTTCATTTTTAAGCCTGGTCTTATACACAGATGTCTTCATCGACGCTAAACTAGACTGTWTTGCACTCTTGAGTGTTACACTGAATTAGAAGAAGCCCAGAAAGAGAGGCCAGGACTGTGTGCTTGGCTCGGCCTGTGCTCAAATAGGGATCACAGGGTGGAATTGCTTGCCCTGGTGCTCTCTGCCTKATTCATGGAGCAGCCAGGCTGCCAAAACTCTTCTCCTTGTTTCAAGCTGCGGTGCTTTAGCCAAAACTCCTTAAGGAAGGACATGCTTCCTTTTTTCTGTTTGGGTTGGATTCCGATGCAAGAGTAATGTCGACTTGTTGGACTTAATTATGACAAAATTTAGAACAAATTATGAGCCTGTCATGATCTTTAAGTGCTTTAAATGTTAATGTCTGAAGTTTTTTTTCTTTTCTGAAAATGGCCTTTCCTTTTGTGTGTGTGTATGTGGTTTTTGGTGTTTTTTGGGGTTTTTTTTGCCAAATCCAAAAAAAACCCACGTCTTCAGTATGGAATGAAGCATGAACAGTTGATATATAAKGCTCTTGATAGTTTATATTTGCCGTTTATTGCTTTCTCAGCAGCTGGGAATGAGGAGGCAGTAGTTGGGACTGCTGTTAAGTCTATTCCAGAAATACTTTTCCTTTCTCACCTACAGCCAGAATCCTCAGCAGAGTTAGCTTCAAGCCAAGCTTTGCCAATTGGTGCATCCTGATTCAATGGGGAGTAGACAGCAGTTTGCACTGATTGCAGGAATGTAAGTTACCAGGGCGTGGGGATACTCTGAGCAAACAAATGCAGAGAGTTAGCAGTAACTTGCATGTTCTCTTTTTTTTCAAGATTTMGAGTTAGGCTTCTGCTGTCTGGAGCCTCAAGCCAGGTAATAAGCAGAATGCAGTAAAAGGAGAAGGCAAAGTCTTCAAGATTTGGTTTCCAAAGGAGGAAGAGGGTGCTGTGCTATATGGTCAGCAAAAGTTACAGGTAGAAGCGCAGAGAGGAATAGGTGATTGGCCAGGCTGCTGGGCTAGCCTGCTGCACTGCCACCTTTCCTCCAATGTGAATTGATCTGTTTGCTTTACAGGAATCCATTTGGTGGGGATGGAGCCAACCGTCTCCAATATAAGAGCCATTCTTGCTCAACTCTGGTTTGACGCATGGACTGAGCCATTTATCATAGTCCTGATGATGTCCCAGCCAAAGTTCAGCTCAGGGGAATATTGTAGTATCAACATGTACATTACTTTGTCAGGCACAAATCGGGTATTTTTTTCTTCTGAAGTGGCCTTTGGCAAAGTGTAGGTGAAATAAATAAGAGCTTAGCACCCCCAGCAGAAGAGTCAAGCCTGTCTGAAAGAGGCTTTAGATCAAATGAAAATAAGGTGGAACTTGGATGATACCATCCCAGCCTCCATCAGGTCTCGTCTCATGCTGGAGAGGCACATCTGGAATCTTTGGATTCTTYGGAGCTTGAAGCTTTCCAAGCTCTGAGCCTGGAAGTCGAGATGTGCAGTGGTGGTCTTGCTAGATCTCGGTGACGGTGCAGACACAGGGGATGTCTGTCCGTCTCCCATAGCAAGTTTGGTAGTTGAAAGGTGTCACCAGGAACAGTCAGCATTCCTTTATTTGGTTGCTTCTGCCTGTTCTGTTGTTAAGGTAAAAGGACCAGGTTGCATCACTTGTGAATCTCAAAATATTTGGTTCCACTTTATCTAAAGAAGGATTGCTGGTGCTGACTCTAATATAGTAGTAAGACTATAGGATAAATATACTCCAGAACCAAAAGGGAAGAGTGTTTTTTCAGTTTACTTTTCTAATTTTGGGGGAGCTTTATATTTTTTTTTTTTTTGAGTCTTTAGAAGCTTTTAAAACTTTTCTAGTCTCAAAACTTAAACCTCAAGTCTTTTTCCAAACAATTCAATATAGTATAATACAGGATCATATTAATGTTGTATTAATGCTTTTGCTTTCTCAGCCCATTTATCATTAACTAATACAACGGAAACAGACACATGGTTTTGTTTTGTATACTGCATGTCTGAAGTCACTTATGAGCCAAGTTCAGCTAGGATGTGGGAATCTCTCCTGTGAATGCAGAGCAGGGGCTAGGRAAATAGCCCCCGCTGTGTTCTGCGATATGTTACTCTGCTCAAAATCCAACATATATTCATGGAGAGTATAGACAGCTGTGAATGTCCACTGATGGAATAGTTAAGGAAATTTTCTTCTCAGTTTGTAATTTCAAGCTAGAAACTATGGTTTATGTATTTTTTTAGCTGAGAATTTCTGGGAAAGATAAATCGTTGACTCTAAGAGTTAAGCTCAGTCTCTTGGGAATTAAAACGAACAAAATACTATGTTTTCACTGATTATAGAAGATCCTGTGTTTAGAATGCACAAAGCTATGGGAAACAATTTCAGAATTTGTGCAATACTGCTAAATTTTTTTTTGAGTTGTGAACTCATAGAAAAGTCTAGGTCGGAAAGGACCTGTGACCATCTAGTCTGGGGGCGTCTTCTGTACAATTGTCTTCTAGATATAGGAGCATTCTGATTAAATCATTCCAGGGCCTTTGTTAGGGRTGAATAAACCCAATTCTTTAAACCTTCATTTGTCAAGTTCTCAAGTCCTCTGACCCTCTTGATTCACTTTGTTGGACTTTCTTCAGTCTTTCAGGGTCTATCTTGTGCAGACARAACTGGACACCGTGGTCTAGCTGCCGTGTAGCAATCTCATCCCTTCACCTGCCTTACGGGTATTGCCCCGGCTTGGGTTGTGGTTTGGTTTTGTGCCTCGCTGACTCATGTTCAAACCCAGTTTATCACAGCTTAACCACTATAGAATATGACCTGAAGCTGATGGATCGTTTTGTACCTATCACATTTCACCCCTGTTTCAGGAATAATTTTCTTGCTCCTTTCTTGTGTAGGGGTACAAGGGAATACTCATTTTGACATGGCTGCTGCTACTCAGTTCTTCACAGTTTAGCAGGAACTTGAGTCTTGCTTGAAATGTAACTGGATGTGGATATTAGAGCATCCCGTGCCCTTAAATATTAGGGGCTGTCAGATTTGATCTTGTTTCATTTGTAAATGTTGTGTTCCTTCTCAAACCCTGTATCTAGAAAAGACTTAAAAATCCCTAACTCATTTTCATTCCCACTTCATGTTTTCCACCTAGCTTCTTCTATCARCAGCTTATTTCTTAACTCCTTTTAKTAGATTTTGTATGTGTGTGAAAATCTAGACAATAGGAGGATTTCATTCCCATCATTAAGTACTGAATTTGAATAGGCAAGGAAAGATAAATTTCCTTTTAGCTTACCTATCTCTAAGAAGGCATATTTCTCATTGGGCTGTTTATTTGAAAGCACGACCCTCAGTTGTTTTAATACTTATTGCTCAAAAATGGCTTGAAGAAAAATTCTGGATTCTTTCCAGCAGAAGAATTCTCTTAATAGAGCCATTTACTTAATAGAAACAGTARGAAAGAAGAAATTTAATATAAGTTTGATTTCGTTACACTGACCAAGCTTTTGCAAAACCCACATGTAGTTAAAAGCATTTGGGAAATAAAATAGTGCTRTATTCAAAGGTGACAGTTGTGTGCTCAAAGCCCTACATAAAAAAATAAATTTTCAATTTAAATGACAAACTTTCCAGTTTAGGCTTGTTTTTTAGTGTCTGACCAATATTGTACTTTTTCAGTCTGAGAAGTAATCATCATTCATAATGTGCCGAGCAATTGGAAACAGAAACCAGTCCCTTTTAATTGTTTCCTTCCGTTGTATTTAATTTGACTTCTCTGGGTGCATTAAGATTCTTGGATGATGGATGTGTTTTCTGCTTGTTGCCTTAGTACTAAAAGCTAGAACCTACAGAAAGATTTAGGGAAAAGGGATATCTAAATTTTATGTAAATGTGTTTTATATATTCTTTTAGTTAGTTGTTGGTGTTGAAGGTCAATGGTTTTTAATTTTGAAATAAATACTCATGTGTTTCCTCTGAAACATGTGGAGCAGTTGGGGAGAGGTTTCTCCTGTAGCCAGCTACAAAATACTACTATCCTTCAGAGCCCTCATCACGGCTCACAGTAAAGTCTGAGGTAGATATGACATCAGTTGATGAGCTATGACTAGTGTTTGTCATGCAAATATTTACTGTTTGCTCTTTGCTTACTGATAATCAATATTTAAATATATAATGTATATATGTGTGTGTATAGCACCTTGCCTCGCAGAGCAGTGACTCTTGGTCTGTGGTAAATACAGTATGTTCTGCATCCCTTCCCCTTTCACTTGGCTGTCTTGGAAGTAGGGAGAATATTTCAGCCAAGGGGTGAAAACTGGGACCAAGATTTTCTCCCTTAGTAAGTGGTGTGGCAAAGGAAATACAGTCATGTGTGTTTGGATTTTATAGCTAGGCTGCCACAGGTGACTCTAATAAGAAAAAGTTGCTCTCCCCACCTCTGTCCATCTTCCTGATCCAGATGTGACCAGGAAACCAAGTCCCAGGCAGTGCCCATCGCAGGGGAGGGCGAAGGAGGTTTCTGAAAAGCCGCTTTGTAAACAAGCTGCAAGTAGCAGGAATTYGTTGCTTTTAACATTGGTTTAACACARGCTTTGTACCCGCCTCYTATTTCCCCCTGAAATCTTGTGCCGTGTTGTATTTGGTTRTCTAATTTAAGTAACATGGAAAAASTTTTAACCAATCATTAGTTGAAATCCAATTTCCTGCCTCTTGTGAGGAGAACGGGAGATTTTTTTTTTCCTTTTTCTGCTTGTGCTTTTTTCTTTTTTCTGTTTTTTTTCCCCTTTCCCAGCCGCTGGCTGGCGGAAGCCGTTCACGGAGCACGTTCCCACAGCCCAGGGGTCTCCAACAATGCCGCTTCCGCCACCGGGGCGGCACGGGGAGCGCAGGCGAGACCGGAGCGCTGCCTCGCCCTGTGACTCTGAGCACGTCCGCTTGCATCGCCGTCGTTTGAACCTGCTTTTTGGTGGGCTTTGTGTGGAAAAACGCCGAAGCTGAGCAGGAAACGGAGATTTCCCTCACGTTCTCCTTGCACTTAGTTTTGTTCTCCTCTGGTTSGAAAGGATTGCGCCTGTTTGTGATCTTGGTTTGACAAGAAACAACCGCTTTGGCTCCCAGCCTGTGTGGCACGTGGCTGCTGCGTGGGGTTTTGTGCCAGGGTAGTGGCTGGTTTGATGTCCTGTCCTGCACAGGCAGTGGTAGGTGGCTGTGGCCTGTGGGAATCCCTCCCTGGAAGCCATGGCTTGTGTGGCAGTAAAACAGAACAAGCTGAGTAGGGGTGTCCAATAGCTGCTGCTTATGCCCAGCCAAGAGAGTTACATATATTCTTTAAAAGCATATTCAGATTTCTTCTAGAGGTCTCAATGGAGAAACTCATGTTGTTCCCAATTGGTTCTTAATTAAAGTTTAAACTCACTGCTCTCCATGGAGCTTCATTAGCCACGTTAGCATCGTTTGACCAGYAGCAGCCAAGTGTACAGTGGTCTAAAAGGTTACTGAGGGATCTTGTTCCCAGCTCCTTTGGACCAGGCTGGCTGTTCTTACTCTAAGTCCATATGCAGCCATGGGGAACAAGGGGTTACTTTTGCTGCTGCTCTCACTGCGTAAGGGCATCCACGAGTGCCAGCTCTCAGCCTTCACTTGTGTCCCAAGGTTGGTGCSCTGCCACCATTGGTGTGAATTCTGCTGGACCATCCCAGTCTGTGACCAAAACCAAAGTTTGGTTTGGATCTTTGCATACATTTCTGTACRGAAATGGGCTCTTCAAAGGAGAAAATACATTGGGAAATTTTGCCTGGGTATTAGCTTGGTGGAAGCAGGGAAGTGTTTATTAATCTCAGTAGTAACAGATTTGAGTTTCTTACTCATGCTCAAACATAAGCAGAGCTTGCAGTAAAGCTCCTCAACTTTGATTTCTTCAGCAAAGGAAATGCAAGCTCTGACGGATCAGTAAACAAAGTGCTTTTTATTTTTTGTTTTTCTTCYCTTCAAGAATATCGACATAACAAACTTCAGCAGTAGCTGGAACGATGGCTTGGCTTTCTGTGCAGTCCTCCATACTTACCTCCCAGCCCATATTCCATATCAAGAACTAAACAGCCAGGACAAGGTACAGTATTAAAAATCTCAATATTGAAACTAAGGGATTATGCAGTGTGAATTGATAAATAAGAATGAACAAATTCCCATATTTAAGTGGTTTGCTTGTTTTGTTTTTMATTTTGCTAGGAATTGTAACTGTACCAATATAAACTACCTTCGTGCTATTATTATTGTTATAACCTTTTACTATAAGATCACTGGGCTAACCAGAACTTTGGAACAGATGCAAGMAAAAAGTAATGGGAGGACATAAATGTAAGCTTGAGGAGTTTTCCATAATCTAAGCAGTTCTAAAGGTTTTTTAATTAAAGTTTTAGAAAAAGTAGTCTAAATGTAAAGACATCTTTTGATGTTTTGTTCATTTCTTTCATTATTGCAAAGATGATCTTTGATCATCCTTTCTCACATTGCTCAATGGGGATTTATATCTCAAGAATGAAGAATAATCTCTACATGTTCTAGTGTACTGTGTTTAAAATGTGCTGACATGCTTTCTGGAGATGCATTATTAATGGTCACTTCTAAAAATATAAAAATATTTAATGAACWTATACAGGAAGGAAGTTTTCTTTTATTGCTTATACTAGTTTTAAGAATGAGACATTTTCTGTTAATTAAAAAACTCTCAGTATTCCTCATTAATATTGTTTTTTTCAGCATTAACTCCTAATTGAGGAATTAGTAAATGTTTTCCATAAGCTTTTGGGTTTTGTTAGGACACTGATCATGTTGCTCATCTAAATGACTGTGGCCAAACTGAGCTGCAAAAGCAGCAGCTTCACTTTAAATATTCTTTAAACACTCACTACTCTCTTGATTGAAATAATATTTATTTGGCTACTAATATGTTTTTACATGTCATGCAGAGAAGAAACTTCACCTTGGCTTTTCAGGCAGCTGAAAGTGTTGGCATCAAATCTACTCTGGTAAGTATTAAGTGCCTATTAGACAAATTATGTTCCATTTATAAAAATCAGATTATTCTATTTTCTACTTTGAAAAGTTTTGATGCTTTATGCCTAAAAATAATAGCAGATGAGCTCATCTAGAGATTATTGCGCCTCTRTCAGACTTGACAAAACGATAAGACACTCCAGTACCTCAGCTGCTATGCTTAATCTTTATCTCTCTAATGTAAATCCACTCTTATCAACTTCAACTAATGCTCTTTTTTGAACTAAAGATAGTGGCTGAAATAAAAACTTGTAGTCCATTCTGTTGCTTTTTTGCAGCAGCAGCCTAGATGAATTCTTGAACAGGAAGATTTGCTAGAACTCATCTCTCAGTATCATGAGAAAAACAATAAAAGCAATGTATTTGCTTGGCTGTAATTGAAGAAATTAGTGATAGAAGATGATGACAGTAGTCTTCAGAAGTGCAGAGGAACTGTATTCTGTCTCTGACCTACTTTCAATTTTTTTGATTTTGTTGGAAATCCTGAGGTGCAAATTATAGAGCAACTCTATAAACAGTTCTCTCTTCCAGTGTAATATGACAGTCAAAACTTTAAGTTTAGCCTTCTAGTTTGTCGTTGTTACAAATAAATGGACATTTAGCAGTTAGTTATTAAGCTTTCTTGTACAAATTTCAGCTTAAAGGAATTAGCAGTTTTCAGAACGACAGTATTTAGAGGAAAGAAAGGCTTATTAAACTGGGAGTAGCCCCAGCCCTGGTGCATAACTGCAGAAAATCTGTTAACATTGCCAGTATCAGAAAGTTTATTTAAGCAGTACTTTAGTAACCTAAATTCTAACAGAGCCACCATAGTTAGCATCTAATAATACAGCTAAGCTGAGCATTTCTAAAAATAACACTTTTCTTGATCCTTATCAGAGCTGTTGTTCCTTCATTGTGTTTGCTCACAATGGCATTGCAACTGCTGGGCATTGGTACGTTGACCTTGTCAGTGACTTGAAACGTGGGAGTTTTCTTACCGAGTTCTGATACAAGACCTAGACTGGGGAGAATAAGCCCAGTCATTCTTGGACAAGTTGACTAGTCTGAGTGGTTGCTTTCCGTTCTTTTGATTTTGCAAGATACTTTGTTAGAGACGTTCGTAGAGGAAAATTGAATGGAATTAAATTTTCTGTGTGGAAATTTTATCTGTCTGAAGGGTTTAGGACAGATGTGCATGCTAATAGGTACAGGCACAGTGTTTAAAGTAAGTTTTCTGTTTGTGTTTTCTCCTTGGCTGTGTTGCAGGAATGGAGAGCAAGCTCTGAAGGGTGAATAAGAGTGTGAAAAAGTGTATTGTATTTAAGCAGTAGTGACAATCTAAGGGGTAGTAAAACCTAACAACCATTTTCCTTACCCTTTTGCTCAAATAAATACTCAAAGTACTAGGGTCAGTAGTCTACTGTAAAGTGAGATTCAGACATTTATTGATCTTATCCTGACCCTTACCTCAATAGAAGTTTGTTTCTTTTGGTGCAGTTATTATCCAGGCCTTSATTCTGTGCCTCTCAGTTCCTAGGCAGATTTCATTGACTTGCTAGGCTGGTGTTAAGGTGTGTAAACAGCAAGGTCTTRACTACTGACTGTACTAAATAGGGGACAGCCCAAGCATGTCCTAATATTAGGCATTTCAGTCTCAAGTCAGCAGAATAACTGTACATAAACTGCTATTTCTGGCTTGTCTGCATTTTGCAAGTAATGTAAGGATGCATGGAGGAAAATAGAACTTTCTTTCCTTAATACTTTCAACTATGGAAACTTTCCAGCTGTATCATTACCATGAATTTGCAAGAACATTACCATGTCATTTACAAGGCTGTCATTTCTAATTTTGACCAATGTGCTTTATGTGACAGGACATCAATGAAATGGTGCGAACTGAGCGTCCAGACTGGCAGAATGTCATGCTGTATGTTACAGCAATTTACAAATACTTTGAAACCTGAGACCCTAATAATCCAACAGACTTGTGGGATAGAACTGACATTGGCTACCAGGTGGAAAACATACTGAAACGCTAATCTCCATTTCACTGAAAACTGGCAACATTTGGAGCCCCCACAAACTTCAGTGACGTGATCCGGGATTGCCTCGAGTTGCTTCAGCTACTAAGCCTGRAAACACCTGTTTAAAAACAAGAACTTGTTGCCACACTTGTTGCTTGGAATAACCTGAGTTATTAAGCTATCTGGATTAACTATTAAAAAGCCTGGACTGCCGATGTACTGCCTTTCCAGCCAGACTTCCTGAAGCTTTCTTTCCTAAGAGAGTRAGATGAATGGACCATGTAGTATATAGGAGACTGAATGTACAGCTAAAGCTTTGAGAAGGAAAAGGATAATATTGGCATCATAATACTGAACTTTCTGTAACGTCCCAAWACCACAGAGTCTGAATATTCTACCCACAGCATATGGCACCCTCAGTGCAGTAGAATTCTCAATGGCAATTTAGTTACTGCCTTTACTGCTATATTTCCTCCTTTAAAATGTGCACAATACTCTAGGAAAACAAGCTTTTTGTCCCATCATGTCAACTTGACTGAGAAGTGCTCTCGATACCTCGAAGAATTTGGCACAGAAGAACTGTTCATTACCAAGCTTCGTTATAAGCCTACCTCTGTCACAGTGATGTGGCTTCCAACTTTACCTTATGGATTGTAAGGACTAGCACATAGAACTCCTGGTTTTCAGGGTACGGTATGCTAAAAGGAATCTGTCAGAAAACCTCCCTGTGCTTCCATTCTAGCAGAGATTAATCAATAATCTGCCCTTGTATGGCCTGTTCTTTCCTTCATTCCTCCTTGGCCTTTGTAGCGCACACACAACCGCCCCCAGCTCTCCTCTACAGCAATACGAACACATCATCAATTTYTGTGGTAGAATTTTGGAACTGGGGTAGTATTTCCTCTTGAGAGAAGATGAGTTGCGTTGAGATGTAGTAATGAAGTAGCTTGTCTCAAAATCTAACTTTGCTGTGTTTTCTGTGTATTTTTCACTGATCTTGCACATCCTCATCTGGTTGGCAGAAGGTGAGGCGTTCTCAGGCAAGAACCGTGGAAGAACCAGTGTATGTGTGTGTATCCAGTAGTCTACAATATTGTACGGCAGTGTCACAAGGAAGGAATTGAGAAGCTTCGGTCTGCTCAGCTTTTATTTTCCTAGAACGCACCTGAATTTGTGTAACGGCTCTAGGGCAGCAGAGTTCATGTAAGTGCCTTAGCTATCAGTGAATTGATGCATCCTGGCACTTCAGGGCCTTGTGCAGAATGTTAACAGCTCTGAATGATTTCCTTTATCAATTTGTCATAAGCTGTTAAAATGTTTGTTGTAATCTTGTTTGTCAACCCAAGGGAAGACTGCAGTCTACTATAGCTTCTGCCTCTTATTTTCCTGAACGATCATTAACATTGAAGCCACACTCGAGCATTCCTCATTAATATTAAGCAGAAGGCTACTTTAGAAGTGAGTTCTGTGGCAACTGCTATGTATAAGCACATGCCCTTCCGATATAGGAACCGTGTTAGAAATGAAATGAATCTGCCATCCCTGTGGCGCTTTTATGACTGTTAAGGACCTGTTTGAATGTCATGGATGTTGATCTAGTGAATGCAGCTGTGCTTGGCATCTCCAGAACTTCATCAGGGTATAAAAGCACAGATTTAAGTCTATTATTGCCCAATCTAAAAGGCAATCTGAAGGAGAGACCATGTAAAAACTCAGTATGTTTCGAGCAACTAGAATTATAGAGACTTATGGGTTATAATGCTTACATTTATGTGTCTGTGATGGAATAATACAGTAAAAATGTGCCTGGGAAAATTATGAAAAGTTACTTAAAAACTCCTTAATCCATACGGAGAGCCTTTGGAGAAGCTTTCAGAGCAACAGTGGCTCAGACTATGTTACTGCTCTTTAGGCTGAACATCCCCCAGAATATCTAGATATCCTCAGATTCTTTGAATTTGAAGAGCCAGCATAAGCTAGAGAAGGCTTCAAGTGAAAAGCCTTCATCGACTGATTTTAATAAAAGTCATTTAATAAAATGTCAAGCACACTTTTTCTAATATTTGTTTACTTTATTTCTTCAAATAAAGACACAATAAGAATAGTCCTATTGAAAATATAAATGAATACTGTCTCAGATTTCATCTCTTTAAGTTCCTGTTTTGCACATTTGTGCAAAAAAAAGCTTAAAACCTCTGCTCTTTGAACAGACATCCTTATCTATGATTGTTGTCTTGCCTTAGAACTGAAAAAAAATATTTTTCTAATGAAAAAGGCAACAGTTCTTGATCTAAATTTACTCATGACCTATTTTGTTAATGTAATTTGAGCTTAAAGCTGGTTTGTTTGTTTTGATGTAATGGTCAATTTATGTGGAATTGTATATCAGTCCCTCATTGAAATAACACTAACAGTATATGATTTTAAAGGGGTTTTTTTCAGCTATTTCAGTTTAAAGATGAGCTCTTAGTCCGCAGAGAGGGAGAGAAGCTATTAGCAATCACATGTCAGGGGACACCTTAGTTTGCACTCTGGAGCACTGGATTCTGCTTGGTATGACCTATCTGGTAAACTTCTACTGAATCTCTAAAAGATTATTGGGCTCCCTAAGATTTTCTTTTTATATACTGACATATCTGAGCCTGTGCAAATAAGCTGCTGAACACAGTGTTCCTAACCGTTCAAACTCCATTTCTCTTTTCCCCAAGAGGAATAGCTATAGTCCTTCTGGAATTAGCCCTTCTCTTTTTAATCCTGAAAGAACCTGTCCCTTTGTGCTTATAAAGTGCAAATTTCTTCTGATTTCTGCTGATTTTTTTTCCTTTTTTTTCTTATCCAGAAAATATTTCTGAATGTACTTACAAAGGCCAAATATTTTATCATCAATGTTTTTATTCTTGCATTTTAATATGTGCCTTGCAAATACCTGTGCTGTAGTTCATCAGGGTTACTCTTTGCCAACTGTAAGGAGTGGAGGAAGAAAACACACGTGTTGAGTATCCTGATACCTTTGTAACCCTGGAATCGTTAGGATGGTGTTAGGTGAAGCCCACTGAGTGCATTGCAGCTGAAAACCAGGGGCTCTTCACGTTTGGTTGTTTGACCTCCTGATTCAAGAGGATCAGCAAAGAACCCAATGAACAATTCTGAGATTTTCTTTACCAGCAAGGAGGGATGGGAGGGATTAATTTTGATGATGCAGGAAAATTCTGTCAGCAGGTTGGATGTGGAATCTCGAGCAATAACAGAATCGAAGTGACTCGGATTGAATTACAGCTTATTGGCTTATAAGTGTGTTGTATACTTAAATGGAAACACTAAATAGCACCGGTGAATCTCAGTGCCCCTGTAGAGACCTCTCATGCTTATGTTTCTGAAAAGCTTTGAGCAGGATTTTCCCTTCTGAAATCACGTTTGTGGATAGGCTACCCAGACAGAAGAGCACTATTAATTGTAGTATATTCTGATATTAAAAGTAGGCTTTTTTCTTCCTTTGAATGTTCCTCAGCTTTTACCAGCTCATTTCTGATAATTCTTTTTTGTCTCAAGTTCTGTAAAATATTTCTATTTTTAGGGTTTTTTTCTGAAGAAAATTAAGGGCCCCTTAACTTGCCACAGCAAAACAAACTCAGCTTTACAGATAAACTCCTATCAGTTCCACTCTTCTCATTGGGGTCTCTCTTTAGGTCATGATCTCAGTTCTCCATTTGCCACTTTGGTCTTTCCACACTACAGACAGGAGAAGATAGACTATTTAAGTAGTGCAGAAGGTTTAGCATGGGGAATGCATTAGAGATGGGGAAGCTGGAGATGTGGAGAACTTCTAGATGTCTGTCTTCATGTTCTGCCCAAGAGACTCTAGGGCTGCTGCCTGGTTTTCAGGTGGTCTGTGACACCCCTTCCAAAGTCGACCACTCTGGATGGCTGCGGTGAAGGGCACAGGCTCAAGTCTTAAGCCTTTAAAGCTGTGGTCGATCAGACAGCCTAGTTCTTCTGGAAGGGAACACAATTTATATGTATTTACACCACTTTTGCCTATTATGAGAAATATTCTTCCCCACATGGCCTGAGAAAGAAAATTTTCTAAGTGTTTAAATGCACAAAGTGATTTAACTATAGGCTGTTTTATGATCCTTCCCTAGGTTTGAAGTAATAGATAAGTAAATATGTTTCTGTTTTATATTCTACCAAGACCTATTTCTGCAGGGCCCTTCTTTAAGTTAGCGGTAGTAAATCATATGGATCGACCTTTTGACCAGCTTGAGACTTGGAAGGAAATGCTATTAAAGCAAGGTAGTAACGTGGGGGTTCAAAACACTCAAGTTTTAGTACTGGCAAAATACATTTGATCTTCTCGACTGCTCCATGGCTCCTGTCTAGCCACCATCTCCCCAGGATACCCCCTGCCCACCTGCCCTAGGACCCTCAGCCCCCTAAGTTAAGGGTGCTCGTCAGCCCTTGCTGTGTGTGGTCATCTCTGGTTAGAAAGGGCTCCCCAAGAGCCTTCCTGCAGGGCTCCCCACCTTGCTGGACCTCTCCAACTGTCCGTTCATGTAAATTTTCCCTGTTTTCTTCCCTCTGCTTTCAATGTTCAGCTGCACTTTGTCATTGTCAAAGTCAGTATGCTAAGCATCTGGAATAGGCAGCAAGTATGTTTTTGATAATTAATGCTAAATAACTTAAAAGATCAAGTATTTAATAGTTCTGATTTCCTGAGTGTTGATTTTAATATCTCTTTTTTTTTTTCCCTTATGTATTTGTGCTTGCCAGCTGTTTAGGATAGAATCCCCTTGAACTCAGCTTGACAAGGGCCCTGGCCTGGTCTCCGTAAGTTAAGTAGCTCTACTCTCATTAACAGAAATGCCCCACAGTGGCACATAAAATTCCCCTTTCTTCCARCAAGACTCATATAAGCCAAACACACAGGTAGATTTCTTGTGGGATGCAACAGCAGCCTGATGTGATTAAGGTTGGTTTCATTTTATTCCCCCGTTTTCAGGAGGGTTCAGCCCAAATCACTTACTCAAAGCTGAAACGTGGCACGTCCATTCTCCGCTGGGAAGTTTGCTTCTGTTTAATAATATTTTTCAGAGATTGTATTTGTGGAAACTCTAAGAGCAATGTCATGAAGCTAGTTTTGTTGCACTTTTCTAAGGCTTTTGTATTTTGCATAGAGTTCTAGAGTATGGACAAGCTGTTTGGGGAAGCTGAGCTTTCAAACTTMCTCTACCCCAACATAGCCATGTACGACGTGCTTTTTCACTCTAATAATCTGTATTATTTTAATTGCATGTAMGTAGTGTATTTATATGGTAGTCTGAAAGCCCAGCAGACGTTTCCTGCTGCAGAGGAGCCATTGGCAGTCTTGGTTCCACGGTTCCTGGAACGTGGACTTCACAGACTTGTTTTAACAGGACACTGCGTTTGCAGTAGTGGAATGGTTGATTTTTTTTTTCCCTGAATTTTGTTTCAACAAAAGGGGAGAAAAAGATTCTGTCCCATTGTTGAATTTTCTCTGGAGGCTTTTACCAGTTTCCAGTTGTTGCAGATGTTCAGCTGGGATGATTACCTGGGAATCAGCTCAGTAAAGAGGGCACAAGAATACGTAACAAGTAATGAGTTTAGGTAACTTACAACATTTCAGTTTGTTAGAACCTTTTATTTTTACATGTAAAGTCAGTTTTACTCTATTTAAGTAGCACTTTTGTATTTATCATCCGAAGGGATTTTTGGAGGAAAACAAAGTCTTTTATGTCCCATAATGGAAAGCGAGAGGAAAGCTGCTAAGCGCAGTATGGGGTAGGCAGCCTCTGGAGCGTCGGTTCCGCTGAGGTCGCTAGCGCTGGCGAGCGGCCCGGCGTGCCCGAGCTGCGTGGGCGCCGCCGGGGAGCCCTCCGCGTCGCCGTCCCAAGGGCATTAACTGGCACCCCTGCCGAAACGAGGGGGCTCTTCGGTTCGGGCGCGAGGCCGAACGGAGCGAACGGCGTGCGGAGCTTTGGAGCTGCGGCAGAGCGGAACGCGGCGCTTTGTGCGCGGCTCGGCCCAGCATCGCGGCACTGCACGGCGTACGGACTAGCTTCGTCTGAAAGGACGCTGYAGCCTGTAATAATATCTCCTGAAACAGCTATTTGAGGATCATTTTCCATGGCTCTTCCCATCTGTCYGTCTTTCCTGGTTTGTTTTGGTGTTATACTCATTTGAAATGACTGTTACTCATCTAACAGCATTTGCACGGATCTAATAACTCCTTTTCTACCCGAGAAGCACTTTTCCTTTCTTCTAGGACCCCTTCAAGTAGTTTGTAGCCCCACACACGTTTAAATAAAAATAAACGTGTGTGTGTGGAGGTCCATAATAAAACCAAGAATGTTTCAAGACGTGTTTGAGGTTCTGGGAACCTGAAATCTGAGAAAATTGATTTGAATTTGAAAATTGGGAAGTGTTCAAATTGAGAATGCTCCCTCTTCCTGCTTTGAAAGGGCCCCTGTTCACCACTGGAACTCGAACGTTGGCTAACATGGTTTTAAGCTAAACCGTTTGGAGGACCAACATGCTTTTAAGTTTGCAAGGACCACTACAGATCTGGGCATTTGCTTTCTCCATGATATATTCTGTATGAGTATTTAGTATGTATGCCTTCAATTTGCCAATGTTGCCATGTTTTCTCCTTAATTATACATTAAATAAAAATTACAGATAGCAAAACATGTGTTATGTTTTCATGAGTGTGGCTGCTGTGAGAAGTTAATGCTTATTTCTGCTGCTGTGGTTTTTCAGATGATAAAGGAAGTAGTTTGGGGAAGGTTTTGTGCCATGGATGAGAAAAGTGAACATTTCACATTCAAATCCCTTTTTTTTTAAATGAAATCTCTTCATTTTGGTATAGCAGCACATTTAAAATATCTGCACTGAAAGGGTTTTGAAACATATTGTTAAGAATACCCAGGATTAGATATATGTGTATAAGACATCTATTTAGCTTGGATTGCCCTGGTCTGATATAAGATTAGAATTAGACTAGCATATATACTAGAATATAGGACTGTATTAAATTATTTAAATATTCTTCAGAAAAGAAGTTGCTTCGCTTGGGTGAACTGTCTCTTAAGGTATGGGAGGGCACCCTCATCTATAGGGCACTTAGAGTATTTTAAGATAAATGTCTAAAAACAAAAATTCCAGATGAAAGTGGGGACTTGAGATCCTAAGAAGCGGCAGCAATTTGTGTCTTAGGAAGTTCTGATACCTTCTGTGTTAATTAGTGCTTGGAGTCTGAACCCCCAGCACTATGAAAGGAGGAAAGAGCTAATTATTGGCTCTGCTGTTGTCAGTTCAAGATGGGGAGAGCATTTATGTCTAGATAAATGTTTTTGTTAGCTTTGTTTCTATTAGAAAGCTCAGTTTGAAACTTCTCCAATGCAAGTGTTTGCTTAGGGAAAAGAAATCATCTATGATTAAAAAAAAAAATAGATAAACAGTGGCTGGTGCCACCGGTCGTAGTTCAGGTTAAGGTTTTCACTAGCCCTTAGTTGCCCTCTTGATCACGACAGAGAGCTTGAATTGAGCTGTGATTATAGAACCCAATTTCTGTCTATGAAAGTCCCTGTTTGAAAAATGGTGTCGGCGTTTTAGATACTGTTTCTTTTCCCCCTTTGTGATATTTAGTTTTTCCGGGACCTCCTTAATGTCATTGGGAAAATGGATTTGCACGTAGTGGGGCTCCTTCTCGGGGTGTATTTGCCCCGATACGTGTGCTGCTCCCCAGTGCTGGCTGGAGCTCATCCCTTCACGCTGCCTCTTCTTAGACCGCTTTGGGCTCCTTCTTCACGCCAGAAGCCTGGAAATTAAGCTCTTAAAATTGAAAGAAACTTGAGAGGAAGACCCCACAGTCTGGAGACAACCTGGCTGAGCTGTTGACCAGATCATATTCTCCAAAAACAAGCAGCAGAGCCCTGACCTGCCCGCGTGGAGTCAGCGCGGTGCGTGCCGGGGGCCGTGTTTGGATGAGGGTTTCCTGAAAACGGCCCCGCTAGCGATAAATTCCCTGGGCCGGCGCCGCCCTCCTGCTGGAGCCCCGGATCTCGAGCGGTTCCTCGCTGTGTGCAGGCGGCGCCGCTCCGTGTCCCGCGCTCTCCGTCGCCTCGCCGGAGCCCTGTGCTTCCCGTCGCCTGTTCTGCGTTGGTGGAGCTGCCCCGGCCCAGCAGCCCGTGGCCGACGCGGCGTGAGCGAAGGGCAGGGCAGGGCTCACAGCGTGTTTCCCATGCGGAGCGTTTAGCCCGACTTCGCTCTCCCCTTTTGAAGGAAAACCTCTCAAGGTTTCGGCCGCGCTGCTGCTTCTCTCTGGGTTTAGCTACGTTAGCTCAGTCGGTAAATCTGGGCAGTGCAGGTAGCCTCACGTCGCTGCATCTGAACTGTGCAAGGAGACGAACTTGAAGAGTTTGCTGCCCCGTCACCGCGGAGGGTCCCCGCACGCCGATGGGCGTCCCCTCGAGTACAAAAGCCCTTCTTGGCTCTGCAAAGCAGGACCAGGAAATTCCATCTCCCTCCTGCAGCCCTGGGCTTGTTCCAGCCGACAGCCCGAACCGGAACGCTGCCCTGGGCTGGTGTCAGTCACCAAGACCGATCGGCTGCCAAAAACCTTTCCGTTTCCAGCYGATTTTCACCCACCTTCTCACCCCTCTGTATAGTCCCCTCTCAGAAACGATTCCTGCTCGGCCTGAGGAGCGAAGTGAGGCCTCTTGCAGCCCCGTCCTGCGCGCATTTATATTATTATATTTATAAAAACAGACCCAAAGAAAGCRACCGCTGTTTGTATTGCTTACCTGTCAATTTAATGTCACGGCTGACAGAAAAATCGATGGCCATTAGGGGAAGGACAGTACACCCTGAATACACCCAGGAACAAATATAATCCCGAGAATGATAYGGTCAGGATACTTGTCAGGAGCATGGAAATAATAGAGAAGCAATTCCCGTATTCAAAAGCAAGGAAAAGACTTATTTATATTTTACTGGGGTGAKGAAAACTGCCCCATGCCGTTGTTGAGCAGGACGTGAGACTGCGGCTGCTTGTTGTAAAGCCCCTAAGGCTGCAGAGGTGACTAGTGGCCGTGCAGGAGCTGCAGAGGAGCCGCCTGAGCAGCGCCGGGACCGGCCAGGGTGGTTTTTAACACCCCCCGGAACTCCGCGGAGCCCCAAACTCCATGGAGAAAACCAGGAGCGAGGGACGCACGGCTGCTCCTTGCAAGCTGGAACGGCCGGGAGCGGAGGCAGCCGGTGCCTTGGAGGTGTTTTGGGTAGTGCAGCGTGAATATCGCCGCTCAGCCCGTTCTGGAGCACGCGGCTGCTTCCAATGAGCATTAAGAGTTACCGTAATCAGCCAGCTCTGCGAAATCACTCAGACATTGGCTTTAGGTAGTTCATGACAGGCTGGTTTAAAAGAAAATCAATGTCTGCATTGAATGATCTTAAAACCAGTTAAGTTCTAAAAATCTAAGGAGAATTGTAGGAYTGTAACTGGGAAAAGTGCCATGCAGGGAAACGGTTCTGGGGACCTTCCGAGCCCTGTCGGCCCACGCCAGTGAAGCCGCAGATGGGGCAACGTGTTGGGCAGGGGCAGCTCCCGGCTCCTCTCCGGGGGGGCCTGCCCGTGTCCGCGCGTTTCCACGGCCTTTCCTGCAGCTTCCTGGGGGAAGGGGCTTTTTTTTCCCCTCCCCTTCGCAGGATTCCCAAGGGCTGGAGCCGCGTCCTGCCCTCTGCTCGGCGGGAGGGAGAGCGGGCGCTGCTGCCGGTGGTGAATTCGCGGTGTCGGGAGCCGCTCCGCTCTTGGCGTTGGTGCCGGGGCGGCTGCCGCCCGTTCTGCTGCTCCTCTCCCGCCGCGCCGGGCACGGTCCCGCGCAGCCCCGCGGAGCCCCAGGGCGGGTGGGCGCCCCCGGCCCGCGCAGCGCGAGCGGGGCGGCTCCGAGCGCCGCTCCCCGGGTGGCGCCCGCGTTGGAGGCGGCTCCTCGGCCGGGGGCTCCGCGCCCGGCACCGCCCCCGCCCCCGCCGCGCCGCCCTGCAGGGGGAGCCGCGCGGGCGCTGCCGCTGCCGCCGCCTCCGTCCCGGCCCCGGCGCCGTCCCCGGGCTGAGGCGGGAGGGCGGCAGCGCCCGGCGGCTCCGGCTCCGGCTCCGCGGCAGGTGGGTGCGAGGCGCGGGCGGGAGGGCGGCCCCGGCTCCGCGCGTTGCCCCGTCCCCCCCTCCCGGGGGGCTCCCTCCCCACGCGAGGGTGTCGCGCGCGCGCCCAGGCCCTGCCCAGGTGCGGGGAACGATCCCACGGGGCGGGACCCCCCTCCCCGGGCAGGAGCTGCCGGGACCCGCGCGGTGCCCGGGTGCGCCGGGACCCCGCGGCTGCGCTCGGCCGGGGGCGCCTTCCTCGGCAGGGGTTAACCCGGCGGGCAGGGCGGCCCCGTGGGTAAAGGGCAGKTCTGGAAGTGCCTCGGAGCTACCGGAGCGGGCGGGTGTCGGCTCTTGGATAGCTCCATCTCGGCGCGTGTTTGTTTGCAGCCTCTGTATTGGAGGGCCGGGGCTGCGCGGCCGCGGGACGGGGGCTGCRCTCGTGGCACCGGGTGGGCAGCAAACGCGGCCGGTGCTGGCGCGGGCAGCGAGCGTTAGGGGCAGGAGAGCGAGCAGGCGGGATGGGCACGGCATTCCCGCTGGATTCGGGCGGCCGGAGAAGCGCCTTCCTTCGGGCTCGGGGGTGAAGAGCCTGTAGGACTCGTGCGGCCGAGGGACGGGGTGAGGGTGAGATCCCGTCTAACGCGGCGGGCGCGGAGTTCTGAACTAGCCAGGAAAGCTGCGAACCTCCGGATTAGCAGGGAGAACACAAGGGCACAAACTGCAAACACGTGTGTGTGTATGGAAAATAAGACTGACCCACGGCAGGGTTCACAAGTGTATTGAAAAAACCCCTCTGCTTTACCATGCCTGTGTAATGAGTAGTTTGCACGTGTGTAATCTGTCTCTTTCYATATGRATTTTCATATATATATATACATATAAAGGGTGAGCATCAACCTAGTCATGATGCTTTTAGCCTCTGTCCGTCTGCCGGTGGGCGCAGGAAGCCCTGACGAGCCTCCTGCCGGGTCTCCCGTGTTTGCGTTTCTGTTTATGCTGATGTTTTAACAGGATGCTCCTCTAAGGGCWGCCGGCGCCGTTGCCTTTGAACGCAACCCCCTTCTGAARGCTGYTCSTCYTTWYGCTTAGTCTCCCGTAACGGGTTTCKTGTGGAGCCCCGTCCCGGCTCCCTTGGGCAGCCCCGGGCGGGACGTGGCTTGGGGAGGCTGCGGGGGGTCTCGCTCCTCCTTCCCGCTGCCTTTCCGCAAGGGAGCCGGCGTCCCCGCGCCCCTGGGCCTGCCGGATTGCCCCATCCCTCGCGGAGGGGAAACCTCCTCCTTTCCCTCRGTGCTGCTTCTACGTGGGGTGCTGGAGCCTTCACGGATTTTCCACCAAGACGGTTATCTTCCCGGTGCTTCACCCTTTGCTTCAGCTTGTTGTTTCCACGTGTGTCCTGCACACGAGGCCGGTCGAGGCACAGYGTGGCCGAGCCCTCTGCTCCTGCTCAGGGGGAACAGGGAGTTAATCTGCCTTGTGTTGTTCTACGCTGAGTCCAGCCTCAGCATCTCCGCCTGTTGGGGTCCTGCAAAGTCCAGCCCTGCGTTCAGGTYGAAGGCGCAGCAGCTCCTGGTCGTGTTCTCCAGGCCGGGGGCATGAGCGGTGACTCTCTAGGTCCTCCCTAGTTTTCCTCACTTGGGAAGGAGGCGATGGGATGTTGACGCGTTTGCTTTTCTGCTGGACTCTCAGCTAAAGAGACAAGAGATCTCGGGGTCTGCGTCAAGCCRACGGGGAGCATCGCCCAGGTCAATAATCGCTTCCATTCCTCGTACATCTGCTCTTTGAGATGTGGTGTCTGGGTGCCCCACGGGCCACCTTCAGCTTCAGTAGCCCCTGAACGATGAGGACCCGATGGCGGCAGGTCCCTGTCGTTCTGCTCCCCTTTAGAGGGGTTGAAAGCGGCCYCCCCGTGCGCCGCTCGTGCAGCGGGACCTGAGGCCGGTTGGGGTGAGGAGCAGATCAACACGGCCCCGGCGGCCCCGAGGTCCTTTTGCCCCCGAAGGCTTCGGTTTCCCCCGCGAGATCGGAAGGTGCCTCTGCCTCCGCGGTGGTTGCGGCCCTGTCGAGGATGGTTATCGGATGTGTTGCACAGGTTTTGCTGCATTATTTTCTGCGTTAGGTCGGTGTYGGTCGGAATGGCCAAGACGGCACAAACAAACAACTCTCGGTGGTGGAAACCCCCTCAGGAGTGCTCCGGGTCGCCTAATCCGCACCCCYGCCTGCCCAAGAGCAGGATCCGCTCTGCCTGGTGCCATTCCCGGCYGGCATTTGGCTGTCCCGCTTTTAAAGGCGTGCGGGGGAGACTCGAGGCTTTGCTGGCGTGCAGGAAACCCCCGCAGCCGACTTCAGCCTCCTTTGCTCCAACTCCTTCCTCATCCTAAGGGCACAGGGATCCACCCAACCAGCAGTGGATGGATGAGAGCGGCGTTGGAGTGGGAATTCACCTGGATACCTGCTGAACGTGTGAGGGAATGGTCAGGGTGGGGTCTCCACCATCCCTTGCTCCTCTCTGAGACGCAAATCGGATGGAAACCCCGGGTTGGATATAGCTGGAAATGGGTCTTGCTGCGTGAGGAGGCGGTGGATGCGCTCCCTGCATTACGGGTGATGCTGGAATTCAGGCCCTGCAGGGCTGCTGGGCAGCAGGATGGCACCTAAGGGACACCCGGGCCCCTTGGAGGTGGCCGCAGAGCCTGGGGGTGCGTTGGGACACCCTGGCTGCTTTGACTGAAGCAACTCGCCCGCCCCGTGGGGTTAGTCCGGGGTTGTTCTGGACAAAGGATGCTCCGCGTCGTTGTGCTCGTTGGGTATCAGAAACAAAAGCAGGAGGCAGCGTAAACTACRGTGAAGGATATGGGGAGTTTCTGCAAGGGCCGCCATAGAAAATACAGCAGAGCAGGTGGGCAGGAATTTCCTTGCCGATCAAGGAGCGGGAAATGCAGTGCCAAGAATTCCRTGTGTGCCTCGGGGCTCCTGCTAGTGTGTTTTGGCAGGATTTATTTATTTATTTAGGCAAGCTAAGTATCCCAGGCYCAGGGAAARCAGGTAATTTGCTACAACTACCAAYCCAGCCTCGGCGGGCAGGSTTTGAGGGRGACGACAGCCACGGGATGCCGTGGGTTTGTCTTTGGTGATAAGTGTGGGTTTGTGTGCGGCAGGTTTATCGCCCCCCGACAGGTCGGGAGATAAAGGCCAGGTGCGACGGGGGGACGTGGAGGGATCTGATCCAGCCGCGGTCGCTTTGCAGAGGGTTCCCGGGAGCCCTTTGCAAACCGCGTGGCCGGAACCACGTTGGGGCCAGCGGGAAAGCGGCATCCCGCTGGGATGGGAGGCTCGGATAGAGGGTGGGGACTCCTCCTGCCCCGCTGCCTGTCCGGGGCGGGGAGGATTCCAGCCCCGCGGCCTCGGGGACGTGACGGGCGACACGGGGGGCTCCTGCCTGCGCGGCCGCTCTCGAGGGGCCTGCGGTATCTCGCAGGTTCAGGCTGCCTTTATCTGCTGCGAGTCGAGATACGGATACGGCCCCGCTGTGCCCGTGCGCGGCCCCGCGGCGCTCCCGGGGCCGGTCCTGGCTCCGTGTCCAGCAGCTCGGCCGGGACAGGGGCAGCTCAGCCGGAGCYGGTGCCGGTGGGGGGGTCCCGGCTGCTGCCCGTTCCCTTGAGCAACGCCCATGAACAGAGGGAACTGGGTCTCGTCCCGTGCTCTTAGCGTGTCCTCTGGCAAGCGGCGAGCTCTGCGCTGCTCTCCCTGGGAGGAGGACGTTTCTTTCCTCATTTTGGAGTCGGCCTTGGGGTCCCTCGCATTTTTTTCCTGTTTTTCCTTCTTCCTTGGAGCTGTTTTGGTTTGTTTCCCCTATTATGGTCTCCTCCTGCCTCCACTCTCCCTTTTCCTTAGGAAAGGAGCATGATTGGTTCTGCTGGCTGTGCTGGAAGGCCCCGAACCTTTGTGGATCCCGTGGTGCTGGGAATGCCTCCTAAGAGCCGGCCTGGCCTTGGGCCTGGGCAGTATCCCCAGACCGGGATTGCCGGGTCCCGGTAGGAATCAGGYGTCGAGGGGAAGGAGTTAAGGAAAGTGGGCTGCTAAATATCATCTTATGTGGTGGAAACTGCTCTGCTTTCAGCATGAGACCCTTATCCTTGGGCACACGCCGGGTTTTTCCATAAGAGAAACGCCCCAGGACAAAAGACAGCGGAGATTGTTTGCCTCTTCAAGGCCCTCTTCAGAAGAGCCGTGTTTGGGATTGATTCCGATCATTACAGTTTCCACAGACGTCTAATCCACAGGTCAGTGCCCAGGTTCAATAGGACCATGGAAAATAACATCAGAGCGGCCTGGGCAGCCCCCAGCACCGTGTGCAGGTCCCGGCGCGGCTGTGAGGARGCACGAGGACTCTCTGCAGGTCCTGGGGCTGCACAAAGGGCTGGTGCTGCGGGAAGACCCCGGGAAGAACCCTGTTGCAGGGGGGCTTTCCTCTGAGGGACCGGAGCTCCTCAGCCGGATCTGTTAAAACTCGGGCACCTCCCTTGTTTTAGATGGTGAAAAACGCCTTCGTCTCCTGCTTTGTGCCGGCTTGGGGCTTGTGGAGATCCGAACTTTGGTTGCCTGTTGCGAGGGTTGCAAGCGGGGTGGGCATAGGGAGTGTTGGCGGGTTGGTGGGGATACGTGGGGGGTTTTCTGCAGGGCATCTCGGTGGTTCCAGCCCTGCAGCTTATCAAGGCAGGGAAGAAACTGTGTGCTGGGGCTGGAAAGAGGATTTGGGGATGGGTTTTGTTCCTTGGGCTGAAGGGAGATTTTCCCTGTTCCTCCATGTAGCCACAGGACAGCCCAGCTCTATGATCAAAGCAAGCAAGAGATGGGCCCATTTGGGTAGAAACAGCCCCAAAGCCTGTGGGTCTCTGTTCTGGGGCCCCTTTTGGAGCCACTAATTCACTGGGCACTCGGAGCCAAGTCCCGCAGTGCCCAAGGCGTTTGCCRTGGGAATCTCTCCTGGTTCATCTTCGTTCTGCTGCTCGTGGGGACGGGGCCTGCGGTGCCTTTCAGAAGGGGCTGCAGATTTCTCCACAGCTGGAGCTCCTCGTGGGGCTGCTGTGCAGAAAGGGGGCAGAGCCGTGGGTTCTCCTAGGAGGGCAGCACCCCACCATGGGCAATAGAGTGTCTCCATTGCAGCCGCCCACTCACCACTGGTCCCCTCGCCTCCCTGTGCCCGTGGGCAAGCGCACGAGCTTGGAAACCACTGCCGAGACGCTCCGGTCAGTAAATATCCCAGCAAGGGATTTGGGAATGGCTAGTGGCTCTCCAGGGCAATAGCTGGAGGTAGAAGGAGGGAAAATGCCCTCAGAAGGTCCCTTTGGCACTCGGGAAGTGAAGGAGTTCTAGCTTTGCTAGAGCCCCAGGAGCATCAGCTGAACATGGGCCCAGCTGAACACGGGCATCTGCAAGCAGCAACGCTGGAGAATCCCAAATAAATCAGGTTGACATCAAAGGCTTTATTTAAGAAAAATAAAAAAGCCTTGAGTACCTCCAGACAGGCTTCCATTGGCTTGGCTGGCTGCGACAGGGACAACGCGAGTCATCTTGCAAGAGTGACGGGAATATGGTGCAAGTCACAGCAAAGAGAAGGGGGAGCCAACGAGGGCATGTGGCCTTGAGACCTGAGAGCGTCCAGTTCTCCTCTACAGCCACACAGGGGCTGGGAAAGTCCTAAATCCCCCTGCAAACGGCTTTGGGACGGAGGCGGAGGGGCTGGCGGGGCGATGAGGGGTGACACGGGATTAGCCAGTCCACATAAGCACCCAAGTGCTCTGGGGCAAACTCTGTGATCCTCAGCGGGTCTCCCCGTCTGCAAATCCTGTTTGCTCCTTTCTTGCGTTTAGTTCTTGAATCAGGCGTTCCTCGTGTGTGACCACAGCTGGTTTCGGTAGGGCTGAGGGAGGCAAAAGGCCATTTCCAKCTCTTCCCTCGCACAGAAAAGGACAACTATGATTTTGTAAATGTTTTGATTCATTATTTTATATTGGGAATAAACAGAAAGAGAGGAAAGAAACGGGCCGGACTGAGAGGATGTGCTGTTGTAGTTGCTGTTGGCCGTGGTAACTTCGTTGGGCCAGGCTGCTTGGTTTCAATTAGGCTTCTTTACCTGCCTGCGTCATGAGAGGTCACCCAAATGCTCTATTCTTTTCATTTTTGGAAATGACCCGCGGGAGAATTGCTGTCATTAATGGGATACAAGTGGTTTGCTCCAAAGTCCAACGAGGTTTTCCCACTTTGGGTGTCGCATCCTGATGCCGCTGCCCGGGAGGCAGCCGGACGAACCCACTCTGCCGAGCGGGCACCGGGCTCCGTCTCCTTCCCCTTCTTTGGTGCTCCAGCCTCCTCAGCTCCTCATTCAGCATTGCTTATTTCTGCCCTCCCTGGCTTTCTATGATCATTAAAATCATTACCCAAAGGGTTTTTTATTTTCTCCCTTGGTTTTAAACATTTATAGCATCCACTTAGGGGAGCAAAAAGGGAGGAGAAAGGTCAACTCTGTTCTGATCCCATCTCCTCCTCTGCTGCTGCAATGAAAATCAAGCCACTTCTAGCACCTGGAGGGCAGGAGGCAAAGCTGAAGTATCATTTCAGATTAGGCACCTCTGCTAGTTGGCTACTCTGTGTAATGACCCTTGCTTGGTGTCTGATGCACTTTGTGATTTTTTTTGGAATGATTTGATTTGTGATTTTACATTGGGAATAGGCAGAAAGAGAGGAAAGAAGTGGGCCAGAGTGGGAGGATATGATTATTATTGCTTTTTACTGCTGTTACTGATATAGCCGCGTAGGTGTCTGTTATCCTAGTAACCCCCTCATCCGTACAGACTTGGCGCCCAAATACACCCTGTTTGCTCTCACGCTGAACGGAGACTCCTTTTTGGGCCTGGGCTGCAGCAGACATGGAAATGTAGAGCAGATTTTGTGTCCATCCGTCGCATGGCCGAGCTTGCCAAGATGAGGAGCAGTCCAGACTCCTGCTTGGCCTCGTGCTCGTACGTGGCGGGGAGGCCCTAAGTCTCGGTGGGCTGCTCCGTTCTTGTAAGAGGACCAAGCTTAGCAAAGCCAGGGCCCTGCTTTCCCCCCCATGTTTCTGGGGATTTGGCAGAGCCATTCCTGGGATGCTGGTGCCCGGCTGGTAGGTTTTCATGCTGGAAGGAGACCTGGCTCCATGCAGGGAGGAAGGCTCTGTGAAGGATCCTTGGCCATGCAGTGTTCTCCAGCAGCACGTCTGTGATCCAGGTGATTTCTGGATAAAGTCTGGAAGGAGATGGAGCCCCTTGATAGACCGATGCTTTCTAGACATCACCGATCTGTGTGAGTGTGTGTGAGGGCAGGAACACGAGGGATGGGGCTTCTGTAGCTCCACTGAAGGCTGATGGAAACTGCAAGTGCTCCAAGGACCTGAAAACCAGGAGCGGGGGGTATTGATAGTTTTGCCTGCTTTGTTTCTGCTTGTATCCTTTGTTAACAAAGAACAGTCTACAGGGAAATAGTCCGTTGTTAATATTTAATTTCCTCCTATTACTGTAAGCAGATGACCTAAAAGATCATTTAAAAATGTAACCAATAATAACACTAATAGAGGAGCCAGAAGAAGTATGGCTTGGTGAGAGAGGGGACGCCTCCCTCCCTTCCCTCTCCTGCCCACCCAGCCGCTGCTCCGTGTCCCTCAGCAGCAGGGAGGCTGCTCTGATGGCCACGGGAGCAGCCGGGGGCCTGGGCAGGCTGCTCCGTGTGAGATGCTCGTGAAGGATCTTTGGCGAATTCCCGTCAAGTCCACGAGTTCTTGGTTCCTTTACGGTGCCGTGATGCCCTGAAGACGCGAGAGACGAGATTTTTTGGAAATTTCCACTTGCAAAATACTGAGGTTCTCTTTGAGCTGGAGGGCTCTCAAAGAGGATAAAAACTGACAAGCATCTCCCCGCTCTGGGCTCAGGAAAATAGCAGACGAGTGACCTGGCAGCAATTTTCTGCTCGTTGCTGCATGTGAATTCAAGGATTTCCCCCCAAGGGAAGTAGGTAATCTCTGTGTGTCTGGTACCTGGGAAGGGTGGTGGTGTCAGAAGAAGTGAGGCTGTTATCTGTGGAATGAGTCTTGTTCGCTGATGTTGTCTCCTCAAAGGGCCCCCATTTCCCCTTCCCTGCTGGCCTCGTGAGCTGCCTGCTGCATTCCTGCCTTGCCTCCCCCTTCCTGAGGCAAACCAGGAGAAACCAGCRTTGTCTGGAGCCTGCAGGGAGCTGCATCTCATGGGGAAGACCAGGGAAGCTGTAGGTTGTTGCCTGCACGTCCGCAGACTCATCCGAGGGGCTTTTGCTCGTGTGTCCCCAGAGCAGTTTTCAACTGAATCATCACAGGTACCATCAAATACCTCARTGAGCGTGTTGAGAGACGAGGGAGTCTTCGTCTTACTCGTGTGATGGAGCATGGACATCCAAACCAAGAYGGCTCAACCCAGCCTGAAGGAGACAAGAGTCAGAAATGAGGTTGGTTGAGGAGGGCCGTTTAAAGGTGACGTTGGCTGGTGCTCTCCTGGGCTCTTGTGGAGCTCAGGAGGCCGTAGGAGCAACACCTGAGTCAAGAGCCAACGGGGGATCCCAAACAAAAGCTTGCTCAGTCTCCAGTGGTGAGTTGCTTCACGGGAACGTGCTGTTCAGATGCTTGACTGAATTTTCAGGGAGCAATTTTTCATTGGGGCTGAAATATGAGCGAGAACAGAGTGTTCCGAATCACTTAAAGTGAACAGGACAACAGCTTTGTAGGTTCGTGAGTGGCAAGAAAGGTCTATTTAATAATGGGGAAAAGGCCGGAACATAGCCCGGGGTATCAAGGAAGAATTAATMCAATTAACAAAACAAAACATGAGCTCGAGAAGAAATACTAATTGCAGCTGTCCAGCAGGCCGTGCGATGCAGGGTATTTTTCTTAAGTTTTGAGAAACTTGCAATATTGATCCCTTGAGGGCCTGAGATGTTCAATACGCACTTCCCCAGTGAGTAAAAGAGGTTGGTAATTAATTTTATCGTGTCAATCCTAGTTGCTGAACCTTTGAGTCTTACGTGACGTAGATGATTCCCTAATAAATCTGATTTCCTCCGAATATGTGTTGTCTTCTCTAGGTAGTTTGTACTCGGTTTTGTCCCTGTAAATGCAGTAAGTTTCCAGCTGCACGAGCAGAAGGATTGGGCCTGGTGTATTTAAACAAATTGGAAACACTTCTACAGCCAAAGAGCCTCTATCACGTTGGACGAAATATGTAACGGGAGACGAATGAGACGAGGGATAAGTTTAGGTGAAATCAAACTAGGAAACAAATGGTTGACTGGTTAAAAACTCCARTGTGTCTGAAAATAGCATGTGATGTCATCATGGAACTTGAGATTCCGGCATTGTTCCTTTCCAGGACGGGTGCAGAACTGTAGGAAATTGCAGCTCGCTCTTTGCACTAAATGATTAATATCTTCCATATTAAGATGGACCTCCATGGTGCGGGGTTGTTCCTTCACTCCCTGCCCACCTGAAAGCAGAGAGGAGCCCCTGAAAGAGAATCCCAGGAGCACCTGGGATTCGTGTGGTCTGTAATCCTCCCAAAGGAAGCTCCAAAATGGGAAAGAATATTCCAATAATTTCACTTTGGCCCTCATTAGTTTTGCTTTAAGTACATCCCGAAAACTTACCCCAACACTTCTTGCATTTTTTTCCCCTGCCACCTTTTTTTCCTTATTTTTWCCCCATTCTTGCATGCACAGAGCATTATAGCCTAAATTTCACCTCTCCCATTCTGCATTCTCTCCCTCCTGGTTTTCTTTGTCTCTATTTGATGTTAATTCTAATCCACCTTCCTGGAAGTCAGGCTCATGGGGGGTGTTTGCAGCTTTGAAACAACCTCATTAGGACTTGAAATGGGTAATCAGACACTGGAGAAGTGATACAGGAGCRTAGCATTAACATCACTGAAACACGTAAGTAGGAGCAATCTTTGGCGGGTCATTGGAAAACAGGATATTTGCTAAAAGAAGATAAGCAATATAGAAACTTTTGGGGTTTTTTCCTTTGTCCTTGAAAAAAAAAAGATTAAATCGATGATCTTTATCTTTCTCTTTATAGCTAGATCAAAAACTAATCTCGTGTTGATTTCTCCCACACCAGCAAAACAAAATGCAAACACAAGATTATTGAAGGTAGAGGAAAAGCTGGATTTTGAAGCACATCCAAACCACCAGGAACCACTCACTTTCCTTTCAAATGCAGCATTAGCAATRGAGCTCTAAATCAATGAAATGTCCCAAATCTGATTATATTCCTGGGATCCTATGTGAATCACTAGTTAATCATATTTTCTTGTATTATCACTGTCCTTACCCTTTTATTTTGTCCTGAGAAATTAGATTTCCAACTTCAAAACAGAGCCAACTGTGAAGGCATGAAACCCTGGGGTGGGTTAGACCACACCAGGTCCCTTGTAGATCTTCTGTTTTGGAGGTGCATTTTGCATCCAAAGCTGAGCTCGAGTGTCTGTTAGTGCTGCGTCTCTCTGATGTTTGTTTGGAATAGCTGTTCTCTTAAATCCGTGAGAAAATACTGCCAAAAWGTTGGCTGAATAAGGTGTAAAACCCAGGGTAGGACAGCAGTCAACTATGACTTGACTACCTGGTGTAAGGTCTRGGAAAGTGTGCTCTTTATTGCTGTATGTTTTGGCTGAATCTTTGGGTAAAATGAACCCACATCTGAAGTCGCAGAAAGGAGGTAACCTGGGAAGATGGGTGAGGTGTGTTAGCATGCAGAAGATGCCCATGGGGTTGTGTGCAGCGGTGGCTGTACGGAGTGTATGTCCTTGCGAGCAGCAGCAAGTCTAGTGCTGGGTTTGTGTGGATGTTAATGTATGTAAMTGTTCATGCTGAGAGCTGGCCCTGGTATTGTGTCTCCGAGAGCTTTCCCTTGGGGCTGTGGAGGAGGAGGAACTTGGTGGGTGTTTTTCTGCCTGGTTCTGCTTGAAAAGTGATGCTGACCTCGTCTGTAGAGCCTACCAGGATCTGCGGGTGCAGAAACCCCCATGGAAAAGGCAGGTATGAAGAATAAAGCAGCTAATAGTCCTAGTGCGGACAGCGTGAAGGTTTGTGTGACAAAGACAGCGTTGCAGCTTGCACAAACCTTTGCGGGGAATATCCGTTCCCAGCAGGGAAGGACCGGAAAGTGTCCCTGTCTGACRCATCCCAGACCGTTTCCCCTGCCGCCGATCACGTTTCGGGCTCCGCACGCTCCAAGGAAGCCCCGGGGAGACGGAGGAACGAACGCTCAGGTCGTGCGCGTGGCTGCCGCACGCTGAGCGCCTGCGCGAGGGCGGGAAGCACCGGCTGGCGCGGGTCTTGGTGATGGGAAGCAGGCAGGAGCGTGTGAAAAGGTTCCTGCACCTCTCCCCGTGCAGGCCCAGYGCTTGCCGAGGCCCGATAACTAACGGGGCTCTCCCGCTTCGGGGCCGGCTACCGAGCTCGCTTCGGCTCTGCAGCCTTCTGCAGGGACAAAACGTGGGGTTCTTGCCAGTGATGTATTCTTCTAGGTCTGTTTAATATCCGTTATCAATTTAATATGCCACTTTAATGAGATTTTGCTTTTTCCATCTCCGCAGAGCTGATTACTTAGCGTGTGTTCTTTTTTTTTTTTTTTTAAGGAACTAGCAAGTGAAGAAGTTGAAGGCCTGCCTCAGCTGAAGAGAATAATTCCCACGTCCTGGGGGGAAAAGGGAGAAAAAGAGCAGCACGGGATGTTGCTGGTAGGTACGTGAAGGACAGGAAGCCATGACCAGCAGCGTGAGCGTCAACAGGAAACCCGCACGGAGAGCCTGGGCGATGGTGCCRTACGGCGCGCTCGCCGCGACGGGCTCCCTGCTGGGCTCGGTGGCCTGGGGAGCAGCATCCGCCCGCGTGAGCCCTTCTGGGGCCCCTGGAGTGCGGTGACTCTGCCCCTGGCGAATGCGCTTCGCTGGAGCTGGCGAGCCAAGTTTCTCTTTACGCTCGTTGCCGTAAAGCTCTGGAACAGCCATGGGGGGAAAAGAGCGCGTGTGAGGCCCCCTCGCACGCCGGCTGCGTGCGCCCCTCGGACCCCAGGCAGCTTTGAGGTGTCTTGGCCCTTCGGTGCTCTGCAGATATGAACGCTGAGCTTTTCGGGCCCGCTCTCGCTTTGGCCTGCTCGCTCTCACCATGCTAGTACATGGGAAGGAAGACTTCCTCTCCGACGTAGCTTACATCGTCCTGGAACTGGTCATCGCCGTGCTGGCCATCTTGGGCAACGTCCTGGTCTGCTGGGCGGTCTATTTGAACAGCAACCTGCAGAACGTCACCAACTACTTCGTGGTGTCGCTGGCCGCCGCCGACATCGCGGTGGGTGTGCTGGCCATCCCCTTCGCCATCACCATCAGCACCGGCTTCTGTGCCTTCTTCTACGGCTGCCTCTTCATCGCCTGCTTCGTCCTGGTGCTGACGCAGAGCTCCATCTTCAGCCTCCTCGCTATYGCCATTGACCGCGTCATCGCGATCCGCATCCCCCTCAGGTGAGGCCGGGCGGGCTGGGGAAGGAAGGGGGGATCTTGGTGAGGGATGGTCACCAGGGAAAGCACCAGGTCAGAGGAGCCGAGAGGAGGGATTGTTAAACGAACATTTGATTCCTTGTAATTGGAAAAAAAAAAACGCTTTTCAGGGTCTTGAAAACAGTGGGAGCAGAAGCAGCGTTAAGGAAGCGTCCCGGAGGAGCTGGACTGGTGTGGGCACTGCCTCTGTAAGCAAGGCGTGTGTAGGATCAAGGCTGAGCCTTGTCCCCCTCCAGCCCCCAAGGGGAGTTCTGCTGTGGGCTCCAGCCTGGAGCTCAGAGGAAGRACACAGGGTTTGGGGAGCAGAGCGCGGGGGCCGAGGGCGGGCGCTGCCGCTTTGAGCGGGAGGCTGATGTGGCTCCKGGGGGAGTTCAGCTGCCTGTGTGGGGCTGCAGCTCCACTTGGAGCGCTGGCAGGACGGGATTCATTGGGTCCATGGCTGCTGCCATCGGGTGCTGCGGACCYGGGTTGAACGTGTCGGGGTGATGCCGCCTGTGCGCCGGGGCTGCCGAGGAAGCGTCGGGAGAGGCCAGCGCGGCAGAGCGGAGGAGCCCCTCGTGTCCCGTGCCGTCGGGGAGGCCGCTGGGTACCCCCCTGTGCAGGGACTCGATTCCCGTTGTGCCGCCCCAGGAGCGGAACGACCTCCTGGTTCTCCCGCGCTCGAGTTYGGGTTTTGGGATGTTCCCGCTCGCGCGAAGGCTGCACCGCTCGTGATGGTCTCTGTGACTTTCATCTCTGGTGAATATTTTGGTTACCAGCAACTTTTGTAGCAAAAATCACCCCTCACTTGCAATAACGGAGAGCGTCCTTCTCCCCAGAGCCGCGCCATGACCTTCCCGTATGGAGCGAGCMTGAGCTCCTGCAGCCTTGCTCCTAATGGCCGGTCCCCAGGTCCAGAGCCCCGAGTGCTGCAGCCTCCGCTGGAGCTGCAGGCRGGAACCATTCCGGGCCACTGCAGGAAAACAAAACACAGCCCCAGCGGTCAATATTAGCGCCTCTAAATTCCGGCTGCCTCCGCTTCTCSACAGTGCTGCCGAGCAGGACTTTTAGTTTTATGAACCAATATAATGATAAATGGTACAAAGAGACAGATGCAGGGAGCGTTTGTGCGCTGGAGCTTGCCCCTAATCGATTYTGAAAATGTCCCAGGTCTTTAATTCATCTCTTATGAGTCAACTCTGGAAGCTTTTGCTGACAGTTTAAGCATTCACGTCGTTAGAGGATTACTTTAAAGGAGAAGGATTTTAAGAATTTGGATTTCTGCCCCTTTCTTTGGCGTTGCTGTCGTTATGTTGGTTTGAGACTTTGATTTCCTGGAATAAGCCAAAACAAAATGTCTCTCAGAAAAACCTGAGTTCTCCAGTGTTGAGTATTGTACCTGTTTCCCTATTTTGTTTTGGGAAAAACAAAACACACCCCTTTCCACCCCCGAAGCCCTGGCGTTGATTGGATGCAGAAACCCCCAGGTAGAACCACGGGTAGAACCCCCTTCTCGKCCCTACCAGCCCATCCCGCGGCAGCGCAGAGCTCGCCCGCTCCGTCTTCTCCAGGGGAATCCATGGATGAATACACACAAGGTTTCTGATCCCAGACATGCCGAGGAGGTGAAAGCTGATTGACGTGTGACAGGATTCAGCCCGTTCGCCTCTTCATTTTTTAACTTCTAATATCTGGTTGCCTCAAAAATGTGTCAAATGGTTAGAAGGAAAGTTATACCCCTAAAGATGCAACGTTTTCACCCCATTCTTTAATATCTGGGAATGCCTCTTCTCGGAGGATGAGAAAGTATCAGCCAAGGCATTCCTGATGGTSATTAGATAAAGTCTCTTAAAGCAAACAAAATAAACAGCCTCCTTCATGTACCCTAGAAGAAAACGTRGGGCTAAACCTGTTTTYYYCTTYTYCTTCTCTTTCTTCTTGATGGTTTCATGTTTGATTTGTCCTAAGAGAAAAAAACATCTGGATGGATGTGGTTGCATATGTTGGAGTGTATTCCGACACATGTAATCTATATGTGAGGGCGACTATATGAAGGAGGTAGATGGAAGAATGAGAGTTCTGATAGTGCTTCTTTTTGAACACCTCAATACAAAGGTAGAGTTGCCTTTGGAACACTTTTTCTGTGCATACAAGGCCATCCCTCTGAAATTGCAATGAGAAAAATCACAGGTAAGATTTAAAATTACATAAAAATAATTTTTGATACCTTTTGATTGTGGGTTCCACTTTTTAAAGTGATTATAACACTATACAGAATATGATAAGCTTTCCAAAAGTTTGCAAGATCTTTTGCTGAATTTTGCCTGGAGTTTCGGGACTGGCAACGCGTTCTGCCAGGCTTTGTACCACTGTCGTGCTGAGAGTGGCAGTGAAGCATGCCCGAGGAGGAGAGCCCAGCCGTTTTTTGGTCTAGGATTAAAARCAAACCGTCTCTGGAGCCTGGCAGGTGCCTGAAATCCTGCGCTCGCTGATATGAACCCCCTGGGGGTTCTAAGTAAAACTGGCTGGAGTCTGAGCTCCGGGATGAGGTCATGAGCCACGAAAAATTGCCACTTTCCAGGCTCTTTGTTGCCAACAACTGCTCCGAGGGCACAGTGCCCAGCCGCAAGCTCTGGTGCACGCATTTGTGGTGGAAGTATTCCCGTGGTGAAGGATACGTAGTCTGGATGCACTGCAGAGAGAGAGGTTTTTTCCTCCTGCAGCCGAACGGAAAAGTTTTCTCAGGTTCCTGCTGGGTTTAGGTGTTCACCTGCAGAATGAATCAATGAATCCGTGCTCGTTTCTCTTGATGCCAACTGCATCAACTTGCTGGAGTGCAGATCTTTTCTTCTCATGAAGGTTGCTTGAGAGGTGATTGACTGCCCAAGGTGCTGGGATGCTCCTCTGGAAAGCGCCGCCAAGATGCAGCTTCCTGATGCTTGGAGCCATCTGACAGTGATTAAAATKGCAGCTCTGAGTTGGCTTTAGGATGACAGGTCGCTTTTTTGCCAAGCCTAGGGGAGCTGGACACAACTTCCCTGGATCTGTGGTGGGAAGGATGGAGATGTATGAAAACCCTGAACAAATTATTGGCACCTTGTGGATTGCTTTTGCATCCTGCTTTCCATAAACCTTTTGACCCTAGGACAGACATAACCTACATGTGCTCACTTTTGTCTCAAATACATTGTGAGCAGATTCATCCTAACATGAAAGGAGAATAATTTGCTTCCTCCTTGGAAAACCACAGGCCAGGCTTTGGAAGCAGAGCTAGTTGTCTATGGCTCCACAGGTCCCATAAACTGCTGCTACCAGGACTTCAGTCTGCAGGGTGGTGGCACGTGGTACGTACGGCGGTTCCTGCAGCATGCAGAGGAGCAGTCTCTGCTCTCTGCCATTACATCTGCCTTTGAGAGATACGTGCCCTGCCCTGCCTCCGAAGCGGAGTCGAGCGCTAGTGTCTGTTAGCCCCTGATAAAAGGACCCCCTYGGGTTCATTGAGTGAGAGTTTGGGGAAAGGGCTGCCCAGGCGTTGCACAAGAAGATCCGCGCTGGGTTTCTGGCTCTGCCAGAAGTTTTTTCTGAATGATCTGGAATTGTTGATGTCTCGTTTCCAGATGCGTGTGACGGGGACACAAAATGCTCCTTTTGTCCTGCGCTCTGKGGCTGCTGTTCTCAGAGACATCGGCTGGTGGGGGGGTGAACAGCGCTTCACAGCGAGTCATTAAAAACCAYTGAGACTGCTGGAAGGCCAGTGAAGGCCACGGGCCTCAACAGAGAGCACACGTGGTCGAGGCAGCTCTGAGCATGGCAGGGCCACCTGGCCAAGGTGTCCAGTGAGGTGGGTTTGGAAGACAAGTGACCTGGTTGGATCCCATGGTGGTTGGATCCCATGGATGRCTGGTGAAGTTAAGTTGGGTTGGTGACAGATTCTGGTATGGAAGGACTTCATCCTCTATGCAAGGACCTGATGGTTCAGCTCTGCCTTCCACCCAGCTTCATAGTTGATATTTATCAGCCTGGTGASGTCCTAGACCTTCTGCAGCATCGTTATCTTGATGACACAGGCAAAGGGTCCAGAAGAGTCACGTCCTCGGCCAAACCCCTATGGGCAGCATGGATGGGTTGTGCRTTCCCAAGGGCAGGGTGCCAGCCTATGGCCCAGAGAGCAGCAAGGCAGGCAGAGCTCCTGGGCGAGTCCTGCTGTTATCCGTCCTCAAGATGCTAAAGGAAATTACTTTGAGGAAAGCATCCACTTTTTAACGCGCTTGCAAAACTGGGCTTGGTTTTCCGGAGGGGTCAGGCACCCACATCCCCTCACCCGGGCCCACCTCGTGTGTGGCTGGGCTCTGCACTAAAGTTCTTTATTTGCGCCTGGGGTTTCGTGAGTGAAAGCCATTCCTTGTGTAGCAAGCCGAGTGTTTCCTGGAAGCGGAGGAGCTGCTTGTGCACGGGCAATCCAGGGCTGTCTGGGCACACCAGACACGCGACCAAGTCCCCCACCGATGGCAGTGTGCAGAATTCAGGTGTCAGCAGCTCTTTACAGCAGGCTGCGTCTCCTGCATAGGTGTCCCCATCTCCCACTACAYGGAAATGTTCCCTAGAGCCCTGAACTTACCCCTTGCAGGGCTGTTCAGCCCTGGGAAGACAGACTGTGGCTTTGGCGTGGCTGCTGTGAGCCCTAGAATATGCCTAGACAGACGCACTGAACCTTCGGTGCCAGCCTGGTGACATTTCTAAGGAGAAAGAAAGAACAAATCTGGGAATACCCATCCGGACAGTAACCCTACCTCAGCCAAGTCAGCCRGCGTCGCARGTGGGGTCTAGAAGTGAAGTTYTCCCAAGTGAATGGACGTTTCCCARTAGGTGCCTGGCCAGTGTGGATGGGATGCCACCCATGATGGCACAAGATGCTGTTCTGCCCTTAGCCCTTGGCAATCCCCAGCAAGGCCTTATGGAAACGTGCACACCAAGAGGCTGGTAATCACCTCTGCTGGCAAAATTCACTGCAGGGAAGGAGYAGGAGTCTGCCAAGGTTCAGTGCTGCTCCAGAGCCCTGTAAAATGTTGTTGTCTGGGAATCCCTGGAGGCTGAAAGGGAGGGAGAAGCAGGGGGCTGTTCGCCTGGAGCMGTAATAAATGTATTTTTAGTGGAAGGGACATCTCTAGTCGTGGGATAACAGCTGTAGGATTTCAAAATTCCTCTGACAAAGATGTAGCCGGTTCCAGGGCTTCAGGGGGGTTTCAAGCATTGAGGGCCTTTGGCCACTCTCCTGCTCCCTCAGTGCTCTTCTCGAGTGCAGATGCTGTTTTGCTCTCTTGATGAGGTCTGGCTGGAGGCAGCTGCCCCTCGGCACCCTCGGGCCASCCCCAGGCCTTCAGCAGGATGCACYGCTTGCTGGGAAAAAAAATATCTCCCAGGACCGGCCGAATTCTTCCCTGCATCTGCAGAAAGGGGATTTCAGAGTATTYTGGGTGCTGGGAACTGAGTGTTTGGCTCCCTTGATTCCCTCTTTCCTGACTTTGAAATGCAATTCAGGAAGGGGAACTCAGACCTGCCAGATCTTGTGTAGAGGCAATTTCTTTCCAAGACCCATCAGCTGGGATTTAAAACATATGCAGGATCTCCATTCTGTTCCATGGCTGGGGAAAGCAGCATCTCTCCTCCCGTCTTCAACTTGCACTAGGATAGCAGCATAAACCCAGGGGATGAAATACTTCATTGAGAGAGGGAGAGATTTCCATAGCTTGTTGGACCTTTTTTTTTTAAAAATTTTTGATGTTTGCTGAAAGAATTTGACATGCAGACAAAGGGAGAAGGACACCAGGTAAACAGTGGGAGCCCAAAGCTCCCGCTGTCCGATCAGACACACGGGGTCAAGTACAGTGTGTGTGGGACTCGTGTTGGACAATGTGGGAATGCAGCCATCTCTTTTCCATGCAAAGTGTTACCAAGGAAAGGAAATTGCATTGAAATGTTAAACTGCAGCCCTGATTTACATTTGCTGAGAGCAGAACTGGTGGAGTCAGCTCAGCAATCGCAGTAACCTGTGAGGCCTTGGGAACTGGCTGATATTTCAAACAAASAAAGGTCCTTGGCTGCACTGTCAGGTTTTTACCATGTTGCTTATTGTCCCTTTCAAAATATTTGAGAAGATTTATTATCAGGAGCGCCGGTTTGAGCYGGGCACATCAATACCTTCCCCACCGAGGTCTCCTTCATGGTGTGCAGTGCAGCCCGCGGCCCAACTTGCAGTCAGGGCTTCTCCTCAGCCCAGTTCCTCCTTCCTGAGGAAGGCCTGGGGTCAGCGTGGTGGGGCTGGGCTGGAGGGTTTCATTGGCCCAAGGAAGGCTGGTGCTGCTGGACATCCAAGATTCATACGTATGAGCAAGTGGGAAGATGGGGGAGAGGAGGCAGATGAAAACCGTGCTCATTTAGCTGCTTTTCTGTCCTCTGCGCGTTGCCCAAGGGAGACAGAAGGGAAGTAGGGGGCATGAAACGTCACTATTGAGTCCTTGCGGTGCTCGGCTGGCTTGGAGGACTCTGCACAGCAGTTGAAGGGCTCATGTGAAGAAGAAGGAGCCTTTCTCACTCTCTTCTGCCTTCTGGGAGGTTGGACCTTTGGCAAACTGCTTAGGTGTTGGGGGCTCATCCAGTGATCCTCTTGTAATTCTGGTCTCCTCTGCTTTGCAGGTACAATGGTTTGGTGACTGGCTCTCGAGCCAAAGGTATCATTGCGATCTGCTGGGTATTATCCTTCATCATCGGCCTCACACCCATGCTTGGGTGGCACAAACGCGCACAGATTGAAGAGCAGGGTGCCAATAAGTCCTCTCCCATCAACTGCAGTAACAGCATGGTGGTGTGTCTCTTTGAGGCCGTGGTCACCATGGAATACATGGTCTACTACAACTTCTTTGCCTGTGTGTTGTTGCCTCTCCTCCTTATGTTTGGTATCTACTTGAAAATCTTCATGGTAGCCCGACGACAGCTCAAGCAGATGGAGAACAAGATGGTGCACGGGGAACGCTCRCGCTCCACTTTGCAGAAGGAGGTCCACGCGGCCAAGTCTTTAGCCATCATTGTTGGCTTGTTTGCAATCTGCTGGCTTCCACTGCATATTATTAACTGTTTTACCCTTTTTTGCCCAGACTGTGCCCAAACTCCCGCTTGGCTGAAGTATCTGGCCATTATCTTATCTCATGCCAACTCCGTCGTAAACCCCCTGATTTATGCCTACCGGATCAGGGAGTTCCGTCACACCTTCCGTAAAATCATCAACCAGCACCTCCTGGGCCGGAAGGAGCCGTTCAAGGCGGGAGCAGCCAGCTCTAGGACTTCCACGCACGGTGGGGACGGGGAGAACGCGAGCATCCGGTTCGGTGAGTACGCGTTAGAGGTGTACACCAACGGAGAGATCCACAGGGATCCCGAGAAGCAGGACTTGAACAAATGCAAAGCCGCCTCGGAATGGCACCAGAACGGAAATACTCTGGACGTGGAGACAAACGGGCATCTCCCACATTCCTGCAAAAACGGGATTCTCTCAGATGCGTGCGTGAACAGGGAGCTTCATGGTGAAGAGCTAATTGAGGCCCATGTCTCTTACTCAGACCTAGAAAGCACAGCCTTTGCAGCATCTGATGTTTCCTGATGACTCTTGCAAGGTCTTCCTGGTTGAATTACTCATTTTTTTTTCCCAATTTTTCCCATTGGTGGCCTCTGCTGTGGCAGAAAGGGAGGTTGGGGGGGAGATATTTGTATTAAGATTSTTGTGGAGAAAGGTGTCCCTACCCAGGACTGTTGGAAAGATCCTAAATACTAGACAGGAGGAAGGCCAAGAGACCCCTGAAATGGACTGCAGGAGGAAGGGTCGCGTTGCCCATGGCCAAGAGCAGCGCCCGGGGGCAGAGGTGGATTCCAAGTTCAGCMCTGGGAGAACTCTGTTGATGCAGGGCATGTTGTGACGTTACGCTGTCCTGTGTGTCCATGGTTGCACGTCGGTTTTGCTGTCAGTACTGAGAGAAATAAAAGCATGGCTGGAATATTCACTTGTCGCAAAGGGCAGCAGGGAGAGGCCGGTCAGCACTTTGGCCCTCCGTAAGCTCAAGGGGGTGGCAACTTCTGCTGGCCAGGGAAGGTGCCAGTGGTTTTCTAGAGACAGAGGATGGGAACTTTGAACACCTTCAACCATGGCATTTTGTTTTCAGTTGTGTTTTTCGACTGTAACAGGTTCCTCAGATTTTGTTAGTTAATTTATTTTTTTTCTCTGTCTTGATTAGATTACCTAATGTGACATTATAAAAGCTGGGCAGGGACTCAGTTCCTTTCCCAGAGTACTCAGTGTTCCCAATTTCAGTTGGTGCCTGATGTGCTTTGCTGTGATGTCCCATGTGTCCCTGCAGCACAGAGACCTTCTGATGCCCAACAGAGCTGGGTCACTGCCTAGTGAGAAGATGCTCCTGCCTTGGGGAGCTAAAASGCATCGATGCTAGTGGCAGTCTACTTAGAAAGCAGATTAGAGTGTCCATGTAAGCTGCAAATCTGTGCTGCAGTGAGGGCATGCGCTGCTGGGGTCTGTTGGAGAGGAGTTTTACACTAGCTTGGTTGATGTTTTGCTCGGTCATTTATGAAGCCCGGTGGCACAAACACAGCAGAGAGCCACGGCGGCTYATACCCTGTGTTGAGTCTTTGTTTCTCGAAAAAGATCCCAGTATCATGTCCAAAACCACCACCATTCTGGACCTGGAGGCAGGCAGCAATGATCCCACTGGAAAGCTCAAAGTGTGGTAGCTCCAGAGATCTGGAGAGCCTTTCCTAGCTTAAAATGAGAGGGATCAGCCCTCAATACCGAGTCTTCCTGAACAGTTCAAAGCTCAAATCAGAGTCATTTTCAGAAAGGATGGGGGGAAACTGGGTTTTAATAATTCAGAAATAGCAGAAGGTTAGATTTGTGAGCTCTCCTTCCATATTTAAGTATCACAGACTATTAAAATGAAAAGATTTTTAGTTTTGCCAGTCTCCCTGGATGAGGTGGGAAGTGGTTCGTATCTGCTGAAGGTGTTTAAGCATGAAACAGCCCCAGGCTAGCACAAAGCTTATTTTGAGGTGTATAAAAAGATGCAGTCACTGCCATAATCTTCAGCAGAAAGAAAAGAAAGACGATCTTTAGCAGCAAGACAAGTTCATGTAGGCAGGAACATAAGAAGAACTTAGAACAATAGGCTCCACAGTTCAATGGAATCGCCGCTTTCTTGGCGTGACTCTTCCCTGTCGGCTGACGTCAGAGGCGTGGATTATCACTCCAGCAGCCGTAACGCACGCTAAGCCTTTCCTGTGAGCGTCACTGTAGGTAGTTCCTCTGCAGGGTAGCCTTGGGATCTTGTTGCTCTTGATGGCTCTGGATTGAATGTTTCTGTAGGCTGGCTGAGGGGTCTCTCCTCTGACCTCCTCTAACAGCAGCACATTTGAGTCAGGAAAAAGGGGGTCTGATCTCATCGGGCCTCAGCTGGAAGCCGAAATGTTTCTAAGAATAACACCAGATTACATCCGGTATTCATGTCAATAACAATTAGGTCCACAAAGAAACAGAGCAGGGAAAGAAGTGTGGGAAAATACCAGCATGGCTCATGTGCTGGAACACACACAAGTGCAGAAGTGTCTCTCCCCGAGCTTTGGTTGCCATTGTAAAAGGATGTTTTATGGGACGTTGCATCAGGCTTTCAACAGCTGATGTGGGTTGGTTGCTTTCTATTGTTTCCTGAGCTGCTTCATGCTCAGTTGTGGCAGCTTCTTGGTGGCCGTAAGAATAGAATTGGTCTGTGTTGATGTGATGAACTTGGGATAATTCCTCTGGAAAACATTTCTGCCATTCAGCATGTTTGCCATACAAGATTACTAAATTCCCAGATGTCTTGAAATTACTTTTTCTGTGGCTATTTGAACTGCCCCCAAGAGCGTCCAGTCCCGTTTTGTATTAGTGATCCAGATTCAGAATGAAAAGGATGCGTGAAGGGCCCATGGGATGTGTGCAGGAGGGAGAGTGGTGGATGTAAGTAGGTTTAAAGGGTTTTAAAGTCCATAGTTGCACCACGTGTTGGGTGCCTTCTGGCACACATGTCTGAGGTGACCTTCCGAAAGTGCTTCCAAAGCGGTTGGTGGGGAGAGCAGGAGCTTTTGAGGCAGAATTCTGGATTTGCTTTTTAGGGATTGTGTTTTTGAGACTGAAGAGGTTTGCAGTAGACTTGGGAGTTGTGTGGAGTCCTTTGAACCTTTTGCTTGCTCTTTGAGAAGAGGCCGTAGGAGACACTGAGGGCGTAAGAAGGCCTCAGGTGTGGGAGCAGCCTGGAGGGCTGGCGTGGCATGATGAGTTTCAGTAGGGAAGGAGGATTGCTAGGGTGGGTGTTTGGGAGGAGTTCAGGAGAGCAGGAATGTGCTGGGGAGTTTGGGGATTGTGCAGATGGGCCCAGGGGAGAGGGGCTGCCATAAAACTGGAGTGTGACCTACTGAGAAGGGATTGGGAGGGATGTACATGGAGCGTTGTGGCTTTGCTAGGGCCACTGCCCAGAGGAAACCTTGCCCTGGTGGAGGCAGAGGTCTGGCTTCAGGTGGCCTGTGTGTGGCTGAGGAAGAGGGGGATCTTCCCAGTCATCTCCGTGCAAGGTGCTTTGTCTCCCTTCCTGAGCACACCCAGATGTAGCAAAGCCCTTCTGCACCATGACCATGAGGCCTCCAAAAAAAAAAAAGCCCCAAAAATAAACCAATCCTGAAAAAAAAAAAAACCCAGCCCTGTTTTGTGGGAAGGGTGAACTCACTGGGATGTGCTATGATGAATTAGGGCTGCAGACTCTGCAGTGGGGTTTCATTAAGTTTAGCTGCCTAATATTCACCTCTCGTTCCCCTTTTCCTTTGGGCATGAAACTGCTCTGAGTCTGACCAGGGAGCCATCCAGCCCCGAGCTTTTGGCCTTCTTTACAGTAAAACACATGAGGAACTGCTGGGATTTTCGTTATTCCCGATTTGTTTGACACGTGGGCAGAAGCAGAGAATCCCCAAGCAGGGTGACGTCTCTTCCGTGTAATTCCCCCTCTTCTCTCGTTCGCTGGCACTGTTCACACAAGGGCCTGTTGTGACTGGAACCTGTTGATCTGTGAATGTCTTTTGCTTCCCCCCTCCCTGGCTCCTGCCCTCTGCTCTGGTTCTCTCAGCCGTCAGCGAGCCAGGACACTAGGAACACCCTGCTGCCCATGCCGGCACTATCCAACACTTTTAATTTAAATGTTTTTTATGAAAATAGTTGCTGTTTCCCTCTGGGAAGGGGAGGGGAGGGAAGGGGGCGGGAGAACCTGTGCATGCAAATGTATTTAAAGTGCGTTGACCAAACTTTTTGTTTTTGTTTCGTGTTTTGTTTTTCTGTTTTTTTGGGGTTTTTTTTTTTTGAATCTGTGAAGTTTTCATAGCTGTGAAGTCATCAGACTGCTGGGCAGTGAGGAGCTGCTGGTGCTGCTGAGTCGGTCTTGGTTACATTTCTTAATAAGCATTAAAATAATAAAATATATTTATAAAAAGAGAGTGTGAGTGCCTTTTTCCCAGGCCTGGAAGGTCTAGCTGGCCGGCCGATTTTTTGCAAGCGACTTATAATTTTATTAGCTTTTTCCATAGACGATCATTCCAGAGAGCCGCATGGCGAGGCCTGGAGGAGGTTCCCAATGAGGAGCACCCCGGGCTGCCGGCTCTCCCCACACAGCCCTGCTGGTGCCGTGCGGGCTGAGGGCACCAGCCTGGCCTTGGGTCGGCTGCAGGGTTTGGAAATGGATGCGGACAGTCACGATGCTGCTGTGGAGCTCCTGGGGCCATCTGGGCAGCGTGCGGTGGGAAACCTTCCCCAACAGCTCCTAATGTGTGGAGATGAGCCCAAGTGTATATAATCCAGGAGCATTTTGAATTGGATGAGGAGCTTCTCCGGATAACCCTCGGCTCGGGCTGTCCCCTCACCAGGACACTCTGCAGCAGGGCCAGAGCCCCGGTTGGTGCCCAGGCCTGGCACCCCGGTGCTCCGTGGCCAGCTGTGCCTGGGCAGCTCAACCAAGTGTGTAATTGAAAAGCTTTTTCTCTCTCCCTCCTTTCACAAACACTGTGCGTTTTGTCCCGCAGCATCAAAGGGCAGGAGCTGGGAACAATGGAGGCGGCAGGAGCGCGAACAATGGCCCTGCTCGCCCGCCCGGGGACAAGGGCCAGGCCTGCGGAGAACAAAGAGCTCCCGCCTCCATGAGATCCGCACCTCGGAGATCCGCACCTTGGCTTAGGCATCCAGGGAATCCAGGGCCATTGCTGGAGATGGGGATCTGCCTGAGGACACCAGCTCAGCAGCGTGCCGGGAAAAACGTGGCGTTTCTAACCGGTGAAGTCGGATGGGGCAGTGGAGGGTGCTGGTCTCCCTGCTAAGGCTGAGTAATGTTAATGGCTAAAAAACCCCTATAGAACAGCAAGATCTTCCTCCCTACCTCTGCCCCCAGGTGGGGATCCCCGCGCTGCCCTGCAGTGCCCTTGGCCATCCTGAGTCTGCAGGAGATGGTTTGGGGAAATCAAAGGTCTCAGGATCTTTTGAGGCACTCTGAGAAGTAGCCTGGCGGATGGGACAGTCAGAGGAGCCTTGGGTGTATAATGCACTGCTCCTACGAGCAGCATCTTCCTCTGCTGTGTGAGCAGATCTAGCTGCTGTTCGGATCATGCAGATTGATGGGTATGTACGCTCAAATCGGAGAAAAGCAGAACTTGGTTTCAGGAAGCGGAGTTCTTGCAATGCATCATAGAAAATGAGCTAAGCAGCGTTTGCAGCTGCAAATAGCATGATTCTTCAGCAAATGCAAGGCAAGGCACAGGCACAGAAGCAGAGCTCTGCATGTGCACAATGAACTGTGTAAAGACGAGGGTATTTGGAGCACAGATCTGCAGGGTGTGAATTGAGCAGGTTGCTCTAAAGCCCAGAGCAGGCACTGTGGCTCCTGGAAGTGCCCAACCTGCAACCCAGAGAGGCAACTGCAACTCCTGAGCGTGCTCCAAAAGTGGCAGCTTGGACACTGGCTGCTCTGAAGCTATTGGGGGTCAAGGATTTACCCACTCCTCAGGCTGCTCTGCTTTTGTTTTGCCTTAAATAAGGAAAAAAATACCTAAGGTGTTAGATCACATTATGGTGAAGAAAACTGTGTGCACCGGCAGCCCTGTCGCCCCAGCTATCGGTGATGTTAGGGGGATGTGTTTAGGCTGGTATTAGATCAGGATGTCTCTTCTAAATGGGAGTTAGGCGTCTCCTGGTTGCATGCTGCTTGTTGCTGGAGAACCTGCAGTTGTGGCATGGGCCTTATATGGGCTGTGGATGTCTCACACTTGGAGATTGCAGGGGGTACAGGGGCACTGTGCAGTGTGGAACTGCATCCATAGCAAAAACAAAGGCTCCTAATGAAGAGCGAATTGAGAGGCCCGGATTGGTTTTACAAAGAATGCAAAACAAGGCTGGGCCTTCTCAGGGTAAGCTGCACTCATGGTGCCTCTTGAACCCGTGTCCTGTTATTGTTGGTGTGGAACGTAAGGGTCTGGGCCAATGAAAATAAGGAAGGCGGCTTGACAGACACAGATTTTATCTTTCGAGATTCGTCATGACCTTCCTAGTGTATAATAAATAGAGTTGACTCAGGAATTGGCAAGTGCCCTACAACACGCAGTCCTGGTGTCGGGACTCAGCAGAATGTTCTGCTTAGCAAGGCACCGCGGTGGCTTCGTTTGTCAAGTTCCTATTTTGGAGGTGTGCAGAAGGGCTGGGCCGGGGCAGACCCTGGAGCCTTCTGCAAGGCAGGGGCACCGTTCTGGTGCTCCTGAGGCTGCAGGAAGGTCACTTTGGCTCCACGCTGATGCTGCCATTCGCAGCCATGCGAGAGAAGAAAGCTCTGGCAGACCGAGGACGCTGCTCGATGGTGTGAATCTATGGGCAAGGAGCACTTCCATTCCTTGAGATTCCTGCGGAACCGTTCAAGCATCCACGTGAATGCTGAGCAGTGTTGCTTCCTACACTGCCTTCCACGCGGCCCTGCCATGCCCAGCGGATCCTGGGGTATGAGCCGATTTGGCAGGCGATGGGAATGGGCGCTCGGAGATTGCCTGCTGCTGGGTGAGTCCTTGTCGAGCCACCTCTTCTGCCAGCCCTCGCAGGGAGCCGTTGCATTCACTCTCCTGAGCTAGCTGTGGTGACGGGGCTGTGACAAGCAGAGCTCCTCTGGAGCCARCCGGGAACCAGGTGCTAAACGGAGGCCGTTCCGAGATGGTAACGCATCAGATTATGAAGCTGCTCCGCAGAGCCAGAAGATACCGAGGTGAGGAGGGTGGATGTTGAATGTCCAGCCCAGAGACACCACAGGGAAGGAGCTGCGGTTAATTCACAAGGGTCACGGCTGATTTAGAGCATCGTGATGGGAGCACTCAGCACCAGGGTGCTGGGCCACATGCATACGCAGCACCTTAAAGCAAGGGACAACTGCCTGCCAAGTTCCTAGGTGTCTGCCATGTGGGAGTCACCCACTACTCCAAGGGCTTCCTGCCTTTCCTTACATTCAGACTGAAAGCACTGAGTGGGGTGGAGACAAAAACATCTCAGACCCCCCTCCTCAGGCTCATCCTCTAATTCCAAAAGGATCAAAATGCTAAAGGTTGCTTTAGCAAAACAGAAAGAGGCTTCTCTCCCACCACTGGTAACTCAACGCCACGACCAAGACCGAGAGTCAGCTGCTTGTTTTACAGCTGCGTCCTCTCTGAATCCTTGAGAAAGAGCATTTTGATTTCCTTCCAGAGGAAATATACAGTAATATCCTTAACCTGCACCGAGGCCTTTCAGTCTGCAGCACTAATCCATGTAACATTCATCCGCAACGGAATTAAACCCAAGATCCTCTGTTCCTTACGGACTGAGCCAACCCTTGGCCATCCAGGCTTTTCACCGGAGGTCTTTACTGCTTGCTGGCTCAGACCACAGGCTCCCGGGGCAAGTTTCCACCTGTCCCATTTGCAAGAGATACCTACAGTACATGAGACTGGGCAGCACAACACGTTTTTCCAAGTAGCTGGGGTTGTCCATCCCCTCCAGTGCTTCAGCACTAATGGGGCTTTTAAAAGACCGGTGACAACGTTCCTGCATTCCTGCTTTGCTGCGGCTCGCGGGAGCAATGAGCTCTCCCCACACTAACAGCAGCCTCCGTTTGGTTCTCTCTCAGGAGGACCTTCCACGCAGCACTTGCTGGGAAGGCCCCGTGCTGGACACCCTGTCTTCCCAGGGGAGCATAGTGCCCGTCAGTGACATCAGGGCTGCTGCCTGTGCGTGGATCCAAACTGGGAAGAGCCCACGCTCCACGTGCTAGTGCTCCCTCCAAGGGAGGTCCTGGTGCCCGTAGCAGCGTCACTGGGGTTTGCCTGGTCGCACTCTTGGCCAGAGGTACCTCTGCTATCAAACACGTGTCCCTGCTTCCCAGTGGGATGCATCTGCTGCCGTGAGCTTCCAGGTAAGACACACAGGAACCTGCTCGCCCGGTGGCCTTTGGCCTCTCCCGGTAGCCAGGCATCCTAAGGAAGCCACACGTGACCTAAGGCTGTTGTTTTTCGCTAAGCTCTGGTCAGTGCTGCAGATGGGGCAGTCATGGCAGCTTTCCAGCAGGTGAGACCCTCCGGGCTGGCAAGCGAGACAAGAAAAACAAACACAGGAAATAGCATCCATGCTACAAGATAAGAGAGGACCGGGAGGCCGGGAGAGCTCAGCGTGGGTGGTGGGGGAAGGTCACAGCTCTTGGAGCTCTCGGTAATCGCCGCGAGCAGATGCCAAGTCCCCATGTGAGGGATGGTGTTACTGCCTAGACAGAGAGGAAGGGAGAGAAAAGGAGGGTTCTGCTGTGCTCAGGCCCCAGAGCGGTTCCTCTCCAGAGTACAGGGTCTGCAGAGGGAAGATTTGGGTCGAGGGGCAGGGTTAGTGCCTTCCTCGGGGCAGAAACTCCTCAGTTAGCTCTGCTCCACCTGGACATCTCTTCTGCCTCAAAAGTAGCTTTGGGGACCTCCGTATGGGTGGAAACTCTCTGCTCTTTCTCACTTGTGAGACCCCGTCCTTAAACTCCTGTTGGCATCTGCTTCCCACTCTGTGCCCCCAGCCCCCGTGGGCTCTCCGGAGGCTCCGCAATGCCCCGGCTTCATCCTTGACAGCACGGTTGGCTATTCCCATGGCTCCATCCTCACTCTCAGCAAGGAGATGGAGAAGCCACCTGTGCTGCCCAAAATAGCCTCAGCTTGGGCAGTTCAAACCAACTGGTGCTGCTGGCAGTGCGGGGGCTCCCGTGCCCCATAAAGAGCCTTTTGTTGGGAGGATCCAAGCTGAGCTCCGTGCCCTGCCAGCTGTGGAGAGCAGCAGATGGGTCTGCGATATAAAAATAGCCCGAAGCAGGCGTGTTCTGCCCCTCGTCTTCAGCAGCCCCAAGCACCGTCCCAGAGGTGCCGGTCAGCCGAAGCGGAGCAGGGAGGTGGGTGCTTCGCAGCTGCTCCTCTGCCCGGAGCCCCGCGGCCACTGTCAGCGATTGGAATTTCTCTCCGGGTCCTGGTGGCCCGGCAGCTGCCGCGGGGAAGACTCTGCCCGCTCACAGCTGTGGGGACCAGGCTGCATGCCGTGGCCCGGAGCGGGGCGGGCGGGAGAGGTGCCGTGTTCCCGAGTGGCCGCTCGCCTCCGAGGGCAGCGCCTGGGCTGCTGCGGGCTCCGCTGCTCGAGCGCCGCGCGGCACCCGGGGCACCGTGCTCACGAAGGGCTTGGGGTGCCCCAGACAGGGCGTTCAGCTTCTTGACTAGTTTCCCAGCACTTGAGACCTCTGTGTACCGCGTGGAAAGATCGCTCCCTTCCCCAACCGCACTTACAGGGAAATCCAGTGATCTTTGCTATCCCTTTGTGTGATTTTTCCTGCTGGTTCCTTAAGATCCCACTCAGGATCTGTGATTTCAACACCCTCCAAGGGCATCTGGGGCTGAGTGACCCCAGTCACCACAGCTGCAGCATGCAGATGAAAAGGGAGTATCTCTGGATGGTCCCTCCTGCCTAGGTGTTCATCCCAGTGCTTTCCATCTGGTCTTAATAATTTTGAAAATCCAGAACACGATGGTTATGGTGCCCAAAAGTGTCTTGAAGATGCCTGCACTCTGCACCACGCTCTCCCTTCTTTTTTGCAACTGCTTCATTTCATGTCGTGTATCAATTCTGCTCTTCTCCTGCCTTTGCTTTTCAGTTCTGTGCTGGTTTCTCGTCCTGTCCCCAGCACTCCCCTGCTTCCCAGAGTGCTGCGTGCTCTGGTATGCGAGGCAGAGCCCCGGGCTGCCCGTATCTCCGTGCCCCTATCTCTAGCTGATCCCCTGCTGCTGCTTTGAAGGGGCCGCGCAGGAGTGGGAAGGGAAGAGGGAACAGAGAACAAAGTCATCGGGAGAAACAACTGAGATCGGAGATGGGGAAGCGAGGTGGGTGAAGGGGTTGCTTCAGGCACCCAGGGCCTTTTTGAGCAGAGATTTCAGGGGCTGCTGCGTGCGTGTCTGTGGAGACGGCTGCTCTTCCTTTCGCCTCTTAACGTCAGGTATTGGCACGGATCGCTTGGTGCTAACTGGTTTCAGTTCCTAATGTGCAGGGCTCAGCTCGTGAAGGCCCCTCTCCTGCTGCAGCCCCTGAGCATTTCCCGAGGAGCTCAGAGYGCTGCCAGCCCCGAACGCAGGGGAGACGGGCACCAGGTAAAACAGAGGAGACTTCCTTAGCACCATCCAGCAACGCAGCAGAAACTGGGGCTTCAGCACCCRGGCCCAGGCCTCCCTCTCCACGCTGCCAGTAAAATTCCAGATTTAATCCCGACTGTGGACAAAACCTGTGTTTCAATAGCTGGTCTCCTACTGTGCCTGAGGTACCTGCTGCAGGCTGCTCCCAGCCAGYGGCTTTAGTGGGAGAAACCACCTTCTAAACCCGGCCCTTTTACCCTGATTCGGGTATCTCATTAGTGTAAGATTCAGCAGCATTTGTGCTGCTGCTTATAGTCCTCTCCCTTCCTCCTGGTCACCGCTGAGGGTCCCTTTCCTTTCTGGCTGGCAGGAGACGCAGCTCCTCAGGTTTAGGGCTCACGGAGCACCGAGAGCACCCTCTGCTGTCGGTGGGTGCCCGAGCTCCCTGCAGAGCTGTGTGCGCTGCCAGCAAACCGGAGGAGAAAGCAAGGGGTGGAAACGTCTTGTGAACCAAGGAACCTGCAAGCAAAGGATCTTGACAGTTCCCTAACGTGCACAGTGCTTTGAAAGTGCACAGKCCCCCTCAGCCCCGGGTTTAAATGTTTCTCCATGGTGGAGGTGACATTGGAAGCTGCTCAGCYTATAGGTGCCACTGTAAAGTACCTACACATGGGTGTAAAGGGCTGTACKTGGTTAGGGAAGCTGAATTACTGGCAAATCAAAGGCGGAAGAGTGAGATGGGGAGCTCTGAACTGGGAAGAGRTTTGTTGCCTAGGATGTGCATATTGTGCCTGATGCGTGGGGAGTAAATTCATTATTTGCAAATTGCAGAATCTCATCCTGCCTCTCTGCTCCATTGTAGCCACTGCTCAATATGCACACGATGCTCACCCACCTTAGCACGAGCTGGCTGGCTCTACCATTCAGAAGCTGTGGGCAAGCAGAGGTGGTTTTCTCTCTTTTTCTTTTTTTTATATGAGACCAAATAATGCTGCTTCTCCCGCCTTTGCTCTCTCATTCTGCTAAATCGTTATTTTGGTTTATGTTGCAAGTAACTGTTCACACCAGACTGGTAATTCAACCTTCACCGTGGCCAGAGAATGGCTCTTTGTACCTGGGAAAAGTGAGGAACRCTTTCCTTAGGGTTTGCTTCTAGCCTTGAGGAGAGTATCTTGGACTGGAAACTACAGCTCTGTGTACAGAGAGCTTTCCAAGTAGTTTGATGGTGGTTTCTAAAGAGGGCTTGCTTACAGTGGAAAATTACAATATGCTACAAGGAACATGTCTGAAGAGCTGTAATTTAACATGAAATTAGCCACACAGTGTGGAAGAAGGTAACAGAGCATAGACTGGCTCGTGTGGAACTCGGCGCTCTGTGTTTTTGTACACTGAATGCAGGCTCTGAATGACTCTCTTGGCTCTTGCAGCTCCTCAGGACTCATCCTAACTCTCTGCTGCTTGGCTGAGCTGAGCAGTCCTGTGGAAGAGTTGTTCCTTCCCTCCCAAAGTCTGAACATCTGGACCTACAGTGACAAAAGCAGCCCAGCGAGGAAGGAAATGAGAAATGGCCCCCCTGTGTATTAGCAAGGAGGCTGGGCATGATGTGAGTCACAGCACGTTGCGAGAGACCTTCTGGTGTCCCTTAATGACTGTCCCAGCCCACAAAAGCAGCAGCACCGCTGCTCTGCCCGGAGCTGCTGCTTGCAGCGGCTGCTCCTCACTGTGAGCATCTATAAAAGCCCTTTTGCATCCTCTGTCAAGGGGGATTCGCCAGCCCCCCGCAATGGGAACTCCTGCTATTCAGCTCTGCTGCCCTGTGCTGCTCTCAGGTTATTCTGAAGCCCCTGTGCTTGTGCATGTGTTCACGCATCACTGACCACTTTTCTGGAAAGAATATCCAGTCCTTCTGTGACAGCACCATAAGAGCAGAGCTGGAGGGGATCCAGCACCCACAGATGTGAACGCTGTCTCCTGGGGAAGCTTCTGGCCCTGGATGCCTCTTGCAGGAACGGTATGGACCTTGCCCACACATCTTGGCCTCTTGCAGGGCAAGGAGAGGTGGTGAGGAGGGCAGGGAGCTCCAGCTCTGCCTTCCCGCAGGCCTGTTGTCCTGGGCCTCGTGCCCCTGCCATACTCGCCTCTTCCCTGTGCTCCTGCTGCTTCCCACTGTGGGTAGACCCTGGTGCTGGATCTGCCCAGGGAGTTTGTCTAGCACTTCTTTCCTCTCCATGTGACCCAAAGGATGTTTGTTCTCCTGCCAGTTATTTCTGTGCTTCTGTGAAAATGTAGGGCGTGAGGTAATGAAAATCTCCAGGCGTGTGAACCAMGGGGGCAATGTATCGTTTCCGAAAGCAAGGTCCCTCATTGGGAGTCWTTGTCACACAGACCTGGATCTTGGGGAGGAGGGAAGCAAAAGCTACTCAGCTATCACTGCCAGGCATTTTGGTAAGTGTTCCCCCAATAGCATCCTGCACATCTTTGATGTGGCCTCATTTYCCTGTGTGTTGGCTGCCCTCCTCTCTGCCTCTGCTCTTTCAGGGCCCTGGCAGTGCCTCCTACCTCCATCGAGTCCTAACTGGCTCCATCTGAATGATCTTTGCTGACACAAGCTGCCGTCGCCACGGCTGGTGCAAGACTTGGGAAGGCTCCTCAAACAAGGAATGTGCTGTCTTTGGGGTCGTGGAAACCAGCCAGGAATTTCTGCTCTCCCATTCCCAGCAGCAGGAACAGCCTGCAGAGTAAAAACGAAGGTGACCAAAGTCATTGACCTGAGTTGGAGATGTTTTCCAGAACTTATTAAGATAGAGAGGTTCTGGAAATACKAGTTAAATCTTGATGGAGGAGTGATGAGCAGTAATGACTTCAAATGTTGCAGTACTACAATATAAMATAGGAAATTGCTATTTGAAACAAAAAATGGGCATTAGAGCTGCTTAGGCTCTAAAATTAGGCTGGAGAGTCTTTAGGAGTCTCTTTTTTAAWTTTTTTTTYCCCAGCTTGATCCATGAATGTGGCCTGAACAGAAAGTGAGTTGGATATTTATGCCAGGTATTGTTTTTGGTGTACAGGACATTATTTCTGAGTACAGAACATCAGCATGGGCTAAAAAGTGACCTGTATGCAATGTGCCCAGGGAAACGGTGTCTTACTCTGAAGGAGCTGGAGAGACCACGGTTGTCTCCCCTCTGCAAGGCGGATCTCCTAACAGCTCTCATGGGAGGAAGGACATGTTCAACCTAATGGGATAATGGAATAATATGTTGAACATATCAGCTCTGACACAGACCAGCTGGTGGCTGGAGACACAAATAACCTAAGGAAAACAAATTTGAAATGTTTCAGGAAATAGTTCCATGCATGCAGTGCAGTGTAGGGGAGAGCAACTTGTGTGAAAGAAAAAAAGAGATAAATGCCCCTCTTTTGCTGTGGGAGGCTTGKGTCACTCCTTCTTGGAAAGGACGAAATTCCATCTTTAAGGACAGCCTGCGCYGGAAGCTTAGTGCTGTCTTCTCCTCCGGACCCCTGGAACTGGGAGGCTGGACATGAGGTCCAGTATGGAGGCTAGTTGGTAAACAACACTTATTGACACAAGTTTGCTCATAAATTATTCTTGCTGTAACTATTGCTCAGCAGGAAAATGATCTCCATTAGTAGGGCCTCCACGATCTCTTCCCTTCTTTCTGCTTTCATTACTCTATGTGTTTTCAATCCATCCTATCCCACTAGCTTCACTCGCAGTCTCCCTAGACTGCCACCCAACACTGTCGTGACTAAAGCTGATTTCTTTCTGTCTCTTCTCTTCATAGAGCCACTCTTTGAATTGTGGAGCACAATCAATTCCTGGGGGAAGGTAATTACTCTTCTTGGAGCTTCAATTTCAGGTTCTCTGCAGATTTCTACAGACACTGTGTCAGCTACTGCAATTTATCTTGCGTGGACTATTTCTTTGAGACTATGAAAGCTTGAAATGTACTTTTCTTTGTAAATTAAAACTAAGGTCCTGTGCTGGAGCATGTCAGGCACACCACAGGCAGTTGGTGGATGAATGCATAACTGTGTATAGAAATAATACGATTTCTTCAGTCCTTCTATCAGGTTAGGAGTTGGATACTGGGTATTCAAGCAACATGTATGTATGTTTTCTGCTTACAATATGAACTGCTCAGAATTCAGTGTGTTGTGTGACAGTTGTACTAAATGTCCCTGCTTYGCTAGGAAATACAGCATATAAATACAATATGAGCATTTTAAGATGCCAAAGAGTATTTGTAAAACGCTGAAGATGCTTRAGACCTTGAAGAGGCCGGTCAATCCTGTCCTTCCAGGTCACTGCAGATCCACTTTTCCCCTGGTTCTCATTTTTTATCCATACGTCATGCCACAAGCGAGGAAACATTCATGYGTGCTTGAAGCGGAAGGACAGCAGAGTGTGCAACATTATTATGCAGTTCCCTTCTCCCTCCTCATTTGCCTTTTATGTCAGCAGCAAGTATTGCTTTCTTTTGCAAGACTAGCTTGGGTGAAAGGTACATGGATGAGATATGCTCCATTGAAGAGTTATTTCTGGCACGGAGAGCACTGGAAGGAAGTCAGCATTACACATGCTCACTGTTCGTCCTGGGAAGATCTGAGAACCYTTGAAATACTTGGCTCAGAAACAGCTCTCTCCCTTTTATCTGGGAGGTTTTTGCTTTCCTGTTAAGTTAATTAAACTTCTAGTTTGTCTTCCTCACGCCCTTTTGCCAACATTTAGCCTTTTCATGAAGACAGCAGTTCATTAGCCACCATTTTCAGTKTCAGGCTTAGGTTACTACTGTTCGTTTGCCAAGCGCAGCTGCAACTCTCTGACCATTTCATATGGTGCTGCGAGCCAGGGACAGTGCCCTCCACCAAACAAATGCGCTGTTGAGGCCCAGCAATGTCCCTGCCATGCACTGTCCTTCCCTTGCGCTGTCCTTAAAAGATGTCATGCTCGTCTTCTTCCCGCCTCTCTGAACACAAGGACTTGTTTACCCTGGACAACGCTGGAGTCTGCCGGTCGAGGGGAATATTACTTCTGTTTGATGCATTTTTGGAATATGAGGATGTTTACTCAGAAATAAATTCCAAAGCGGATTGAATTATTCCGAAACAAAAGTTTCCAGACTGGGTGTCAATACTAGGGCCTGTATATAAAAGCCCGGAATGCCGGAAATCTTGGGAGCTCGAGTGATCGGTGGTGCTCGCCAGTTCTCTGGGGAAATCAAGCTGCAGGGCAGCTGCTCGCTTTCCCACCCATTAACACAGCTCCGTCCTGCAGGCCGTGTCAGCGCAGCGTGGTCCCACAGCGCTGCCTTTCTTCTTTCCTTCCTTTCCACCCAAATCCCATCGCAGCCCTAGTTACTTGAGTCCACGGGGACCGCGAGTTGCATAGTTATGGCGAGAAGCTAATGGGGAAGCATTTGGATGATCTGTAGGATCGGCTGATCTGTAGGGACTTGGAGAATGCGCCATGCAGTCTGCCATGCATGGATTCAATGATTCAAAAAAACAAAACAAAAAAAAAAAAAGACAAAAAAGGCATTTTTGAAAGCTCCTATATAGAGAGCATAATGCTGTGGGAATGTGGGAAGCGAAGAGATTTGCTTGGTAACCCTACTAGTAGGAAGGGTCCTGTTCTTTGTGAGGGAAGACGCTCTGACGTCTTGCTATAATTTTRCATGTCACAGCTAAAATACCTCTCCAGAAATGCAAGGTGTTGGCTGTAAGTGGATGTTGTTACTCCATTTCCACTGCTAATTGTGACACCAAATTTCACCTTGGTTAATCAAAGTTTCTCATGGCCCTTTATTGATGGATGGGTACAGGATTTGATCAGTACTCAGTTCAGCAGGCAGAAGGAGGAGGCACCTCTCCAAACTCCCTGCTGCATTGGTTTGTACTGCCTAAAGAGACTGACTGCAGACTGGAGTATGGAATCATTCTGTACCACTTGGCTACTTGCTAAGTTTTAGCCAGTGCTGTCTTGCCTGAAAAATTATGGCTTTGGGGCCATTCTAAGGAACCCTCCTGAAACAACTTGTACGTTCTTCCCTGAAATTTATTTTTTGGTCAATTTTATTCAGTGGCAATAAAAGTCTGTTTGCATTTGTTTTTATTTTGAGTGGCTCCTTGGGATTACTTTGTACAAAAATTGTTTATAGAAAGCTTTCATGCCTGTAAATGGTCCATTTCAGAACCTCAGAGAAATTCCTGGTATTTTTCAAATGATGTCCCTATGGGCCCAATGAAGGGTTTTTTCAAAGTTTATGCAATTCAGATGCAGCCTCCCCTCAGAAGGGAACTCTGTGAGAAGTTCCATGTCAACCATGTGATAAACTGAAGTCCGTCTTCCTCAAAATCAGATTATTCATCCCTAAATTAGATATTTGTTAATTCTCTCCCTTCTAACAATATTCTTGCCAGCGATGTCTTGGTGTAGAAACATCATGTTCCAGCTTTTGCATCCTTTCTCTAAAATTCTTGCATTATGGAATTTCTCTTTTCTTCAAGAATTCAGAAAAGAGATTTTTCTTCTACTTCAAGGAGAAGGACATCTTTCCCTTCCTAGAGTCCACCTAAAATTCCTTCTTTTGGGTTTAGACTAGTGCCTGCTTTGATGAAGGATTAGAACATCCTATTTATAGTAGGTGCTTAAAGACCGGGCTTCCTGAACCCACGGAAAACAAATGCACCAGATTTTATTCTTTTGTTCTTTCAATAAACTCTCCGTGAGACTCTTCCCCTCCCCTCCTTTCCTGCTGGTTTACTTGCATTCTTATATGTTCAGTGTTTTTCTCTTCTCTCTTTGTTCCAGTTTATCAGCAATTTACACACAGTTGTTTCCCAGTCTCCATGATTCCAACAGCAAAAATAACATGACCTTTTGAGCCCATGAGCAATCTYGGTGGTGATAATTCAGCAGAAGGTTATGGTAAGGAACAAGAATGCTGATCTTAAATGTTAGATCATGAAAAGTTTTTTTATGAGTGTTTATTACTTCTTTAATGCACTTCCTGTGCACCAGGGAGATAGACATTTTTTCCAGGAACGACTAAATTTGGGAATGTTTCTCAGTCCTTTTGTTAATCAGCAGAAAMCATCGATTCATGAACCGCTTCTCTCCTAGCTGAAATATGCCTACTCAGGTGTGACTTAAAGCGAACAAGCAGAATATTTCTTGCTATGAAGACACTAGTGCTAGCAATGGAAGGACTCTGTCAAAGCCACAACAAGTCTCTGAAAGTTGTGACTGGGGCTTTCCTTGTTGCATGTGATGAAGCTCAGGACATGTGGGAGGAGGGAAAGGCGACTGAAAAGTTACATTACGGTCCCCAGACCTGGGGCTGGCTTGGGACTGCTTTGGCCCCAGGCACGTCTAAGAGCTGACTAAACGTATTGTCAAAAATAAACTTCCTCAGTTTTTCGCCCGTTTCCCCTCAACCAGCCTCCAGAATGGCAGGAAGCCAAGACCAGATGAGACAAACCCAACTGTACAAGGTTTGTAAGCTGGGTCTTCTTCGCTAAAGGTGCTTGTGTCGTACCTGCAGCTTTCTCAGAACCCTCCAAAAAGGCATGACATTTAAAAGCAGACCACAAGTTTCCATCTATATCAAAATCCTCACATCCATTTTGGCTTAGAATGTGAACAGGAGCCCATTTCTAAAACCATCCATGCCTGTAACCAGCATAAAACCATGTYACCAACAGGAGGGCATCGTACATTGGAATGTCCTTAAAACAAGGAGCTTAGTTTTCCTACATCACAGCACCCCTACAGTTTGCTTGTATTGATCTAGAAAGCAATGCAGGACAAAAAGAAAGTTTCCTGTCTTCTTCCTYTCTTGCTGTATTTTAAGTACCATGAAGCATTAAGTGGCATTTATCTTCTCCTGGTATTACAGAGCTGTCTCTTCTCTCACAACTTCATTTTGCTGATTACCTGCCACTGTCTACATGTTACATTTGAAATGTTATGAATCAAAATGTGTCTCTAAGTAATAGTTTTTATATGTCCCTATATGAAGTAAAGGTATCTGTATTAGATGCAAAGCAATGCATCTTTTCTAGAGATCTCTGTCACCTATTTTGCAGTACAATTCAATATTTCACTTCGTGGCCACTGGAAAAGGCCAGTGCTCGAGGTTATTCTAAAAGGGTGCCCCAGCAGCTAGAAAGAAGGTTTAAAAGAGCCATCAATATCTTATGGCCTTGCAGGGCATGTCTGGGTCCACATGCACTTTAAATCCCTTGATAGGTGTTAATAACAAGGAACCTGCCCCKATGGATGATCTGAGGCAATCATTGCATCAAGGATGCCAATTATTGATTTATTTAACGGCTCTGGAGAACTCTATGTGATTCACTGCAACGAACGACAGCAGAAGAGTGCCCAGAAACACAATTTACAGGACAATAGCACGGTTTGTAAGGAGCTGTGTGTTTCAGAGGGGGTATAATCACATCCTACTGATTTAGAGGGAAAGGCAGAAATTTTGCTTGCAGCCTTGTCTAGCAGCTCTGACCTGTGATGCTACTCAGCCTTTGCTCTTCTCCTGGGCTMCAGTGGAAAGACTTTGTTTGTTTGTTTAAAACTGTTCTTGGGTCTCTCCCAATTTTGGCCTGAACTCTAGATGTTTGGCTCTTAAATTCGTTCTCCAGGGTGCTTCTGACTAATGCCACGGTGCTATTGTGGGATTTTACGGGAACTCTTGGGAACAGTCTTGAAATACAGACTGTGGACTAGTATTATCAAAATCCAGTTTGTGTTTTGAGATRTTATCTGTGCACCATAGGTTTTCAACACAGAAGCACAGTAGAAAAACTGCTTTCTACACAGATTACACCCATGTGGTCCTCGTTTCTTCATCTGACATGCTGGACCACCCTGGCTTAGGGCAACAGAGAGGAAAACTGCAYGATTCAGAACCGTTTTGTACTAATTTCCTCTGTAAACCAATGATCACTGCCTGGGCTGATGCCAGAGGATTCAGCTATTTCCCAGAATAACTACTCAGTTCAGGTAGTGCAGAATGAGGAGTAAGTTTGAATACAGAGCTCTGAAGAAGCCAAAATCAGAATTAAGATCTGGATTCTAGCATCGTAATTAACATATAACTGTAATGATTGAGGTGGAACATTGAGATTTATATCCAAGCTCTCTCTCTAATATGCTTTTGTCTGGAGTATGGAAGGCATCTTCCTTTATTAGGTTACTTTCCTGCTGAATATTAACATTTCGTGCTTTGAAGGTTTATTGTGTTGGCTGGAGTTGCACTTTTATATACGCACAGTCCCAATGGAATAGCCTGGTCTCTTTTCATCATTATTAGTAATTCTAAGCTTGTCATTTCCTATTCTTTCTGTCCGGACTTATTATGTTGTTGCAGGACGGTTGGTGCACAGGAAATGTACTTCTTTCTCCCCAGATCTTGACTGTCCATGACTATTCTTCTCAGGGGCTTCGGTTTTATTGCCACGAAGTCCATTTCCTACATGGCGTACAACTTCACAAGCTACAAATAAACAAGGCCCCAGCAGAGAAGTCAGTGAAAGTTCACACCAAGAATAGAAGCTGGAGGAGAAAAGTTCACTTACGTGACCTTCCTCAGGAGCCGCACACGAAACAGACCTGCTGTTTTTCCCTTGAGCTCGCAGTGCCATCAGAAGACGTGGGATGAGTTCCCAGGCAATCCCAGGCCCTCCTGCTTCTTTCTGTGTATCTCTTCGGAAAGGCTTTGTCTGTTGGTTGACATCCTGGGAACGCTGACATGGAAAATAATTTACTTTTTGGTCTCTTAGTTCCCCTGTAGACTTTTGCACTGATCTTGTGTTGTGTAATGTTTAAAGATCTGCCAGCCATGAACTAAGAACAGGTTCCTCATATGCCTTTTAAATTAGCTAATAAAGCAATTAAGGATCATTGGATGAAAACTACCAGTCAATTATTGTACGTTGGTAGTATGTGTGGGACAGAAAAGTGATTTTTTAGGCCCTTTCTTCATGAAGACTGCTCCACTGGTGGGTACAACACTCCTGTGTACAAGCCATCCATACGTTCATCCCTACGTTTAGCTCGTGTCGAAAATTCCCCCAAAGACTAAAGGATTTTCCTGTTTTCTACCTAGAAGTTACTCAGCCCTTAGGAGTTACCCCGAGGGTTTGTGCTCCASCAGGGCCAGCGCCTCCGCGGGCCGCACGGATGGAGCATCGGGCATCTTCCTGGGTTAAAAAAGAAAAASCAGATGAAAGGAAAATGCCCTGAAACCTGCTTATCCTTGGAGAAGTTAAATATTAGACAGCCTGAAAAGCTTAACATTTAACTCAAAGTGCCTGATCGCTGGAGACACTCAGGGCTGAATGYTGCTCGGGCTTCCAGAGGACACATAGAGCAATGCCTAAAATCAGGSTGATTTAGTTATTTACACTGCTGGAGCCGTTCCCAGACTCCGTAAGCAGGTTTCTCATTTGGACGTTATCTTCTTCACAACCTTCTTCAGTTCTCCCTTTACGCTCTTCATTTCACAGCCACATTTTGAAGCRGAAAGCGCAGCCGGTAGCTGCTTTTGGTGGGAATAATTTGGAATAATAATCCTGTTTACGGATGGCCCCATGATACCTAACCAARGGGAAACACCTTCTATTCAGACACACTTTTCTTTGAGCCAGATAGACTTTTTATTTCGTTTGAGCTCCTCTCTGACATCAACATTTTCCCAGGATGAATTTCTAATGATATTGGCCCTGAAATGCGTCATGGGGGCAGCGCTCATTTTTATCACCTGTTCTTTAGTGTCTTATTGGAGCTAAAACAGACCCCCACAGAAACAACTGTGGAAACCACAGTATTTGAGGATCTTTTCCCTCTTTCTAAGGCTCTTTCACAACTATCCTCACAAACTCCCTCRAAAGACACTTCTGTTTTTAACTAGAGGCACTGACTGTTTCTTGGGATGGCCGTGGGGTGTCGCAGGCCCTGCAGGGTCCCCAGGGCACCGGCTTTGGGGCCACGCGGGTCGCGTCGCGCGCGGGCGCCTCACGCGGGGCCGGGCCGCGCGCGCGCCCAACGCCTCAGAGGGGCGAGAAAGGGGCGTGGCCGCGGCGCGTAACGGTCGCCTCAGGTGGGGCGGGGGAGGGGGGTCGCGCGGCCAACGTTCCGCGCGCTCGCGCAACGCCCCGCGCTTGGCCGCCGTGTCGGGTAGCGCCATGGACGCCGCCGCGTGGTCCGTGGAGTCGTGCCTGGAGCGGCACGTCCCGCCCGAGGAGCTCGCCGAGGTGAAGCGGATCCTGTACGGCGGCGAGACCAGGTGCGTGCCGGGGGAAGAGGCAGAGGCAGCAGGGAGGGCGAGGGGCTCGGGCGGTGGTGAGGGGGCTGAGGGGGAGCCCCCTCCATTGGGGTGGAGGGGAGATGTGTGAGGGGGTGACTGGCTGGAGTGGAGGAGCTGAGGGGTGGTTTGGGGGATTGGGGTTGCCAAAGTGGGGACCAAACTTGGAGAAAAGTGCGGTAGGTTGGAGGAGAAGCCTAATCCAGGCTGTAGGTGCGAGCTCCCTGGTTCTGCAATAAGGTGAGAATCTCTGCAAATCCAAACGGTCAAAGTCAAGGCTGGCAGTTTGTGGCCGTGGATGAGAGCGGCGAGGCTGCCCGTGAGCTGATGTCACCTTCCCTCTCACAGCCTGGATGTGGGAGCTTGAGGCTGCGGTGGAGCAGCAGGGGTGGCCAGTGCTGTTACCCCTTGGGCCTACAGCACCCCGAAAGGAAAAGGAGACTGTCTCAGCTTGGAATGTGCTGCTTTTTATTCCAGAAAACTCTGTTTGCCGGCTGCTGCCGTGTCCGCAGCTCAGGAAAGAGATTTTGACCTGCAGGGCTATGGGTTTGAAGCTGCTCCGGAGCAGTTGAGAAGGCCCCGCGTCGTTCGAGTGGGACTGATACAGAATAAAATCCCCCTTCCCACCGACACGGCGGTGGCAATCCAGGTAGAAGAGCTGAGATCTGGGCCATTTGTTTGTAACTCCTTTATTGGATTGAGAAGTAACACCGTTCCATTGTTGGTCTCCATCATGAAATACATGCTGTTTGTATGGCAACATATGGCCCAACACRTTCACCCATTACTGTTAGAAATTAGAATGACACGTGAAATTTTATTGCCCTCAGAAATGCTTCTGTGTGGTGTTTATCTAGTGAATTGCCCAATCTACTTGCAATTTTCCCCTAGCTAAATATTTAATCATTGATCTTGTAAATGAAAAGTCTTTGCCTGTAAAACGAAGCAACATTCATTTTCCTGAATAGAGAGAGATCATAATCCATGGAAAACACATGTGCAGTTCTTAATTTGATTGAAAAATCCTGCAAAGTAGGAGAATCCATTAGCACAAACATGGATTAATAAAGCTGTATTACTCTTTATACCACAGTAAACTAAATCATATAGCCAGGTGACTGTCATATCTTAACATCTAGGAGAAAAAAAGCACGCTTATGCAGAAATACACTTTTGAAAGTTTTACTTAAAAAAATGAAAGAAACCACCACATGTATGACAATTCCTGGAGTAATAGTTTTGTTCACAAGACAGATGTACTAGGTAACTGTTTTGGTAAGCCAATGAGTAGTTACTGAGTTTGCAGATCACTATTGGCTTGTGTTGCATCCAGTTTTGCTGTTAATACCTGAAAGTGTCGATTAAAAACTGCTGTATCTGTGCTCATTTTTAACTAGAGCTCAAAGAAAAAAAAATTTGAAACAAAGTTTTTTGTTTTTTGTTTTTTGTTTTTTTTAAAAGTAATACATGCTTGTTTTTCTTGGTAATAATCTACTTAGGGCAGAGAGATTGAGAAAACACTTGGGAGTTAATAACTTCTAGTAAGTATCAAAGATCCACCTGTGTCAGCAGGATTTGCTGCTCTTAACCAAATTTACCAAGGAAATGGACTATCCTTACCTTACAGTGTAAGACTCTTAAGTACTTTATTTTGAATTTTTTTAATGTGTTTAAGCAATTAAACTTCTTAATTGCTAGGTAATTGCTTTCATTAGGCAACTAAAAGTTTTTTTGCTGCTGCTTTTAAGAAATGCAGCTATCATTGGCCATCATCTACAGCGTGTGGCTTAGATATTTAAATGTAGCAACTGTGAAATTTGAAAATTCCAGCTGTATTTTTAGCACCTAAATTTATATATTTACAATCTATATTTAGCTCCTTAGGTCATGATTCCGATATTATGAATTATTACTTCTTGAGCTGTTTCCTCGTAAAGCAATGGGACTCAATACAGAACATGATAAAAACATTTAATGTGAATGAAGATTGTAAAACCAGACTACTAATATGTGAGTGCATTAGAACATACAGCTCTTTTATAGTGTGAAACTTTTCTCACAATCAGGTGGCTGCGCTGCACAAACGAATCGAGGAGATCGTGGAAGTGGCAGCAATGTGTGGAGTCAACATAGTTTGTTTCCAGGAGGCTTGGAGTGAGTATTTTCTCAGATTCCTTCTAGCATGTCAGAGGTCAGGTTCTTTCTGTTTTAATGGGCTTGAAATATGGCCTGTAGGCAAATGGCAGAGGTCCTCCAAGTTACAACAGTTGACTGTTACTGTATTTTTTTTAAAGAAAAACAAAGAGTCTTTGTAGAGCTATGTACAAGATCTGTGTGAAGTCTGTAAAGAGGGGTATATGTTGCAATAACTTAATATACTCTCCTTTTGTGTCATCTTTTGTGATCCATTCCTTATTTTTTTCTCTTAAAGTTTTTTTCATGTAGACACATATTAAGAAATATAAATTTTAATTAAAATGGAGTCCTCAAAGCTTATTAGGAGCCAAAACCAAAATGAAGATGCTGCTATGAAACGGGTTGTTTGCAGAAAGTGTATAGCAGTGACTAGGATGTATTTTAGATCTCCACCTCCTTTAGGACTAACAAAGCACAATAAATGGGCTATGTATGGGCCTGATATTCCTCGTCCTTGCTAAGTATGTACTAAAAACCTTTGTACTTTGAGCAGGAAGAGTTGTAGTGTTCTGAAATGTTTAATTATTTATGTGTTCATGGAAACAGAACTCTACCCCTGGGTCTCTTGAGTGACATAGATGCTCTTGTCAAATGTGCCTTGCATTGATGTTTTCTAGCCATGCCTTTTGCATTTTGTACAAGAGAGAAACTTCCTTGGACTGAATTTGCAGAGTCAGCAGAGGATGGGCCAACAACAAAATTCTGCCAAGAGGTAAACAAATAAACAAAATGCCCCAAATTCACCTCCCTGCCATCCCCAAACAAGTAACTGCCACGGATGAGCCAGGACTACTTCTTTATATGCCAATCTTCTAGTACTGATAAAGTAGAAATGATTAAATTTTCACRTTGTTTGACAGATATTAAAGAAGGAAGTGAAACAGAAGTGATCAACAATACATATGCCTAATATTCTTTAAATTACTTTGCACTTATAAACTGACTTCTAACCTGGAAGATTTGTGCATATAACTATTCCTGAGTTTTACAATGGGGAGCAATTTTCTAGCCAAATACCTTTAATTTCTGTTGAAAAGATATTTCTTGGATAGGACAGATGAGCGTTAAAAAATATTTGCATGAGCTGGCAGCACAAGGCGTTTCAGTGTGGATTAAGCATTAACACTTGATAATAGTCAAAGTAATGCACAAAATGAAAACTTTTTTAATGCTTCTGTTTGAACACAAGGTGAAATAATTAGACTTCTATGTGTAATAGAAAAACATTTAATTTGTGTAGCTGGCAAAGAAATACAATATGGTTGTGATATCTCCAATCCTGGAGCGAGATGAAATACATGGAGGAACTCTTTGGAATACTGCAGTCATCATTTCTAACTCTGGAGCTGTCCTTGGCAAAAGTAGGAAAAATCACATTCCGAGAATTGGAGATTTCAATGAGGTAAGATGCCATGTTGTGACAGTCAAGCTTGTCTTACAATACTCTGCAGAACCAAGCAAGTATCAGAGCCATAGTGGAAGGAAATGTATTTTTGGAAAATGTGGTTCACTAAACATCATATTAGATTTTCCCAAGTAGAATTATTATGTTACTATAATAATATAATTTTATTATATTTATTTATGTTTATATACTTATATATTTTATATTTATTTTTATTTATTATATATTTATTAAAGGTTCACTTTAAGGGTCACTTTAAGGGTCATCACTCTCTATTCCCGACAAATAAACTTTTTTAAGTTTTAAGTTTTTAAGTTAATAGAGAGTGATGACCCTTAAAGTGAATCTTTCTAATATAGTCTTATTGGCCTGATAGAAGCTATAAAACTATTGAGGACTTTTATAACAAAATGCTGTAGGTCACAGCTGTGTTATATTACTTGTGCATGATGGTGTCAGGGAATTTTTGCACCTATTGAACTTAATTTTGAGGGGAACTGTTTCACAGTTCAGGTATGAGCAGTATTTATGGCATTGATCTCTTTTTTGACCATGAGATTGTTATGGAAATTACAGTTCTCATGTTTCTCTGAGTGGAATCTCTTAATCATTACACTTCAGAGTGAATCACTGTTTACTAATTACTACTGTTGAAGGCCCAGCTGTTTTTAACCTTGCTCTGGAATCAACTTCAAAAAACTGAGCTGGTAGTAAAAGCAATGTGAGAAATTGTTTGGTCTGATATGTGTTTATCTATTCATAGAGCTACCACATGTGGAAAGATTAGGATTAAAAATTAACTAGAGCCTAAAAATACATTGTCTTACCTAACTTTATCTCCTCTTGTCAGCTGAAGTAAGTAATTAACAGAGGTACTTGTCCAAAACACTGGTAACCATATACCCATACATAATTGCTTCTATTCCCTTTCCAAATGTTCCAATCACTGAACTGGGTGGAACCCAAACTGGCGCCTTACTAAAGATGTGGGGTTTTTTTGATCATAGTAGTGTTTTGGTGTTTATATATATCTATATCTTTAAGATCTCTGGAAGTTTAGACCTAATTACATTGATTTATATTTCTTCTGAGTAAGCTGTTATTAGTTTTCTACAGAGTGATGTTCTGTCACGGGCTTGACAGACATGAGCCTGACTTCCATCTTTAATAATAACTTTATTTTTAATTACTGTGTCTGAGCTGTCTTCTGGCTAGCAAACAAGAACCAACAATCCTGTATAAAATATAAGTATTAATACAAACAAATTAGGGGATTTTATTTGCACGTTCTTGATGCCTTTCTCGTTAATCACACACAAAAAAATACAGTTACTAAAATACAATGTTTTTCCTTCTTCCAGACAGTAGTCTATGGAGTATCAACAGATTCTAAGAATAATCTTTTTTTTTCTAGCTGTGGAACTGTGATGAAAGACACTTAGAGAATTAAATTATGAACTACTTAATAGTGGTTTATAAAAAATGTTTAGTTTTCCATGTGAAGTATTACTGTAGATATATTGGCAGTTTTATATAACTATTAAAATGAGTTAGTTCCAGAAMTATCACAGGACACAATCTATTAAAATATTGCCAGGACATTATAGTGAGTTGACAGTTTTTGTATCTATTTTATTACAGCAGACGAGTACCATTTACACAAAACAGTGCTGACTTTTTGACTAGTCCTGTTAGGAAGGCGTTGTGCCYGTTCTGCTCATGATTTGTTATCCTGAGGATAATGGAAGTAGGAACAACTTTGGCAGTTGTGTTAAGGCTGACCAGTACTGGTAGMGAAACTTTAGAAGCAGACAAGACTTCAGCGAAGGATTATACTCATCTCTGTTATTTTATTATTTTTTTAATCAACAAACTTACCCCCCCAGGAAGTGGAAATTTATTCTGTGTATATTGTCTCTGTAGAACAGATTGGAAAAGGAGCCTGGTTACAATCATCCTTGATGAATCAATAAGAACTAAATGCAAAGGGGAAAGAGACTGGTCTCTAGCCTATTCGGCCGTGTGTGGGAGGGCATATAAATAAACAAAAATCAGTCCTTCTTGAGACATCACAGTTAGTTGCTTGGAGATGATTGTGACCTCTGGTGAGGAATAAAGAATTAGAACTGATGAATTCCCTGAAGCAATTAACATTCTTGTTTTTTTTCCCCTATTGTAAAAAAAGAAAACTGAGAATAGAAGAAAAAATGGAAAAATATTTAGAACTGTTTTGAAAGAGTATTATGTGAGTACCCACCACATGGTGTGCTCTCTGCAGACATGAAGGAAGATAAAAATCTATGCCCAGGGTAATGCCATTCTCTGACTTTTAGATGAGGTTCTAGATACTTTTTCAGAGTTTGCTGTGCTTGCTGTAGACCACACACTGAGATTCTGTTAAATTCAAGACTAAGAGCAGTTGCTGATACAGTGGCAGCTTCAGGATAAAAAGTGAATTATTTTACAACATGCCGCTCGAACAGTAAGAGATGCCTCACTGGGTCGGACCAGTGGTTTATCTACCTTCTGCCTCTAAGGTCATCATGAGAATATTCCTAGGAATGAGTCTGGCCACTATTTACAGTATTTTCATTCCCTAAGTATCCATGGTATCATATTAGATAGATAGTACATTCCTGGCTATTTTGTTTCTTATCCATTTGTAGACCTTTTGCCCATGACTTTGTCCAGTCCCTTCTGAACTTTCTGATACAATCTGCCTTCACAGACTCTTGTAGGAGCAAATTCCAGAAGAGCTCYCCATGCTGTGTTTAAAAACAAACAAAAAACTTTGGTTTAAACGAGACTACTAATTTCAGAGAATATCTGCTACTTTTTCAGGATTTCTGTATTTGTGTTATCTACTACCTTTGTGATTTGTGCATTTCGTTTGCACAAATCAGCCTTCTGTCTGCAGATTGAAGACACTGAGCCTTTTAGTCTCCCCTCATGGGGCAGCTACTCCATCCTCCTAATCATTTTTAGTGGCCTTTGCTTGTTCTATCCCTAGCGTGTTCTTGAGATGCAAGCAGTAAAATTACAGAGAACTCAAGTTATGGGCACAGAGAATTTTTATGTGCCAGTAAAATGATGGTGGTTTTGTTTTGTTTGTTTTTTAATGTTCTTAGTACCTTTTCACACTTGTGAGGTTTTTGTTTGTTTTGTTTATTTTTTAATCACTGCAGGTTAAGTCCGTGATTTCCAGGAACTGTGAATGACTCCACCTGTGCTCTTTTCTTTCTGTGTCTTTTCTTCTACTTAGGTAGACCCAGTTTTATATGTCATTTAGTCTTTCTATCTAGATGTTTGTCCCTCTTGGTAGTTGTGCCATTTGCTTCTCTTCACCATAGTCTTTTACGGGAACCAGTGCATTTTTAACTGTTTAGAAATATTTGATTTGATAAGACTGGCAGCATATGGGAAATGGGATCTTTGAAGCCAGCAGTTTGTTCTAGGTTCTTTAAGGAGTGCTATCTAGATTTAGCCTGTGATTTTCATTGGTCTTTGAGGCCTTCCATTAGTTTAGAGCAATAATCATAAAGAAATGCAAATAACCCATCTTAGCTATATACTGACATCACCTATAATGTTCATAAAAGTATTGTATATCAGTATTAACAGCTGAATGTAAAGGAATTACTTGTTCACTTTACAGGGTTCATATCCTGTATACTTAGTAAGATCAAGGATTGTGACTTCTTTGGAGATTTTACATATGTAGTAAAAGTACTAAAGAGGAGCCTGCGCTTCAGCAGTGTGTGAGTCTGAAGCTTCTGCAGAAGCTTCTGGTGTTACTGAAAGAGTGTATGTCAAAGTCAGGCAGTATTAAGTTTAGTGTGAGTAAAGRGAAACAGAAATAAACTGGAATTTGATCTTATCAACTGAAGAGAGCCACTTTATGTTAAATCACTATTCTCTTGCAGYTGTGTGCTAAAAAAGGGGATTCTTGCTCACAGACTTTTGGCTTTTGAGGTGATAATCAAGCACTGTGAAGTGTCAGAACAACTTGGAGAAAATTTTTTTCAAGAAATTTGCTTTTTTTCTAGTCTACCTACTACATGGAAGGAAATACCGGACACACGGTTTTTCAGACACAGTTTGGAACAATTGCTGTGAATATCTGCTATGGGCGCCATCACCCTCTAAATTGGCTTATGTATAGCATCAATGGGGCAGAGATCATCTTCAACCCTTCAGCCACTATTGGATCACTCAGGTAAAACAAACTGCTTCAGGCTGTTGCATACTGAGTTAACAGTACTTCTGAGCCTCTTGCTTTGGCTCCAAGGTGGTACCTTGCAGAGGTTTTAAACTCACCTCCCTTTTCCTTGCAAAGGAATTTACATTCTTCATCTGAAGTATTGCCTATCASTCTACTCCCAGTCACTAGTTCTTTTCCAGAGCTTCATTTATATATCTGCAGGTCTTCTGCTTTGAAAAAGAGATAGCCATCATCCACCATCATCCAGCTGGGCTTCTGGAAACTAATGGCTGTTTGTTTTTGTGTGTGTGTGTAGTACTTTTGTTTTATGATGGACAACACTAATTTACATTTAGGTTAGATTGCCATATCTGTCCTCTGCCTAAGAGCCAGTAAATGCACTACCAAACTGAAGTCTTCAGAGCCAAGCCGACAAATCCTGTTCTCGGATTTTTTTTGATTACTGTTGATATTTTTATGATTCTCAGGCCCCTTGAACCAGACTACACCACTGTAAATTTTCCCTTGAGATTAATCTTCTACAGATTGTCACTAATGGCACCCTACTGACTTCATTTCCTAAAAGAAAACTCATTCTCTGAGCTAAGAAAATAGAGTTCTTGGCCCATAATGATTAATATGTGGATTAGATCTTGAGTATTCTGTGTTTTTACAGTATCAACATGAGTCACATTTCATTACAATAACCCTTGAACATGCCGTTCTTCCAAAGCATTGTGTCTGACACAGGCTRTGTATTCCTTGGGATGCAATGCGACGTAAAATAGTTTTAAAAAACTATCCTTTATGCAGAAGCCTTGACTCTWCTTGACAAAATCACCATTCCTTTCTGTTACTCTCGCTGTCTTCTGCTCTTTGCCTTACTGCTGAATAATTCCATGTTACAATTAGATTATTTTCAAATTGAGATGCAGTATTCCTGAATGTGTAAACTCATMAGCTTAGTACATGATGCAGTAATTGGGCTTCCTTCCCAGACAGTGAGGGTAGACTCTGGAAAGCAGCTTAACCATGTAAGGTGTTTATATGTATGTGACTGAGGAGGTGATGGTAGTTTACTCAGGATTTTAGGTGTTAAYATTTCAAACTATACTTTTCAGCACGAGTGCTTAGCTTTGTACAGAGTTCTTTGGAACAAAGACCTTTCCTTTCTGATTTCAAGTCATGATTTGGAGCTAGCTGAAGTGTCTTTGAGTTTTCAGAACCAAAGTTGATTTTTTTAGGAACTCAACAGGAGCATATTTTATTGTTGATTCAGAGAGTTTTCAGCTGCAAGCAAAAAAGAAAGCGTAATGATCTCTTCCCAAAATACATGCAGTTTATTCTCATGCCTCCTGTCTCTGTGTTCAGCTTGACTATTGTACACACACTAATTGCAGGAAAAGAAAAATCTTTTATTTCTTTAAATATGGAAGAGATCTTTCCAGTACAAGTTATGTAAATCTAAATGCGTAAAGTGTTCAGCAATGCAGATTTGCTGACTAAGAATGCGAGAATGAAGAAGGATAAAGGAGTTAAATTGTAAAGAGAAGTCTTTTCCTTTTTTTTTTTTTTTTTTTAAGGATTCCCCCAGCACCCTCTTTTCACCTATTTAATATAATTTTGGATTTTTCATAGCATTATTTAATGTAATTTTGGATTTTTTTTTTTAGAATATTCATAGCAACTTTTATTGCTTACCAGCTAGAAAAAGTTCTGAGAACACAGACAATTCACAATAGGGTRGAAATTATGAAAAACAGATTACAGAGACATAAAAACTTCATAAGCAGTTCTAGTTCAAAGAACTGTTTATTTGTGAGCCTGGGAAGCAGAACTGCAGGTTAGATTCAGTATTCTGCCATTCAGACTGCCTTTATTTTTCAATATTAAAACATCTTATTTAGGTTGTGTAATGTTGGACAATATCCTCTGAAAGTATTGGGTGAACACACAATACTTTGGGGTCATTTTATGAATATTGGTACTAGAATGTTTGTGATATTTGTCCACTTATAGCCCATTAAAAGGAGAGCAAACAGAAATTATGTTCTGTCATGATGCAAAACTTCATTCTACTCTGGGTGCTTTAGACTCTCCTAATTATTGCCTTTCACTTGATTGTTTTTGAGCATATAATTTTTATTGCAGGAAGAGGACTCTTGAGGCCCGTGTAGAAAACTGTCTCTGGGGTAACTTCTTGGCTCTAGCTTTTTTTTCCTGTCTCTTTTCCTTTGTGAAATAGTAATTTGCAGGAGCTTTTCAATAAAATCTCTTCTTAGAATAGCTGGCAGCTAGACTCAGAGCAATTGAGGAAAAAAAGGCAATAAACCAAGTTCTTTCAATCAAATGTGATCATCTCTTAAGATTCTTGAGTCTGGGAGGTTAATGGCAGTCAGACAGTTACCTAACTGTCTAAGTACTCAGAATCTGGCTAGTCCACRTTGTCACAAGACATACAGGTTTTTTTCATCTTCACTGTGGGACCCTGAGAACTTCCAGACCTTTTGCCAGCTACTCTGATCCTTTTGCATTATTTGGATCATTGAAAATCAATGAAATATAAAAGCACACGTGTAAATTCTTTGTGTTGTTTAGTGGACTATAAGTTTTTTGTATAAATTGTAATTGCTTTAAAAATCTTGAGCAGTATTTTTTCTTTTGGCCAGGAAAAATCTTTATTTCTTAAGTCCTTGGGTATCACACAAAATTGTTTCTACCTGTCTTTGAGCAGAAAATAACTGTATTTGGGCTGTGTGTGTGAGGAGCCTTAAGCCCTAACAAGAAGATCTATTTCTGTAAATAAGTTTGGTTTATTTGATAGAAAATGTACTGTGTCCCACACTGATAAATTATCCCAATGCAGAGGAGTGCTCTGGAGCAGACAAATAAAATCTACCTTCTGTTGTACTGTTGTAGTGAGTCAATGTGGCCAATTGAAGCAAGAAACGCTGCCATAGCTAACCACTGCTTTACATGTGCCATCAACAGAGTGGGAACAGTGAGTATCTTCACTTTGTCATTTCATGTCACAAACTARGTATTGTAGTATGTGTTAATTCTCATTAATGAATTGAATAGCACTAGGATATACAGATTACTGTGGAAGGCCTCTATCTCTTAGGGCTTATGAAGTGCTATCAAGATGATGCGGTGGGTTCTAGCAAGGAGATTGAGGGTTGCCTTGTTGCTGGCAGCTGCTTTCTGTTCCTGAATTGCTCTCTCTGTAATAGGCACCCATCCTTTTTGCCAATTCTCCTAGTTTCTATGGTGAAATTATTGTTCCCTTAACCAGCATGAAAGTAAACCATATCCTCAAGGCTGTGGTGCAGACCTGGCTGCTCTTATCTAGGTATTGCCTCTTTCTGGCTGCCTAAATCCTATAATCAAAGCAAATGTTTCCCACAACAGGTCATTCTTGCTTTCAGATTAGCCTGAAAACCCTAAATACATTTTCCTTTATAAGAAAAAAGAAAAATCTCTTCATAAATCCAGATTTGTTCTTACTCATTTTCTTCTGCCCTATTCTCACYTTCACAAAACTGTTAGGAATGAATCACAGGCAGTTGTACAAAAAAAAAGCACTATTTTCCAACCTAGTCGATCATAAGATCATAACAGGTCTCTAATGTGAATCTAGACCCCCTCCAATAACTCCCTTCTTTAGGCAGGGCAGATAATAGCCAGAAAGCTTTTAATAGATTTATATAAAATTCTATGCTAAATGTGATAGACTAGTAACGATTTATTCAATGAAATGGAATTATACTGCCATCTATGTATTAATTTTATTTTGCAGGAGTACTACAAAAATGCCTTTACTTCTGGAGATGGTAGGAAAGGTATGTTCAGAAATTGCATTACTAATTAATTGTTGACTGGGAAGTCACAAAGTAAATGTTAGCTTTGTTCCCCGTGCTTGTGCCAGGGCTGCTATTGTAGCCAGTGCTAGGGTAGTTGAGACTGCTGTTATGTATGGTGTAATTTTAAGTAGGATATTTACCTGCTTCATATGCTAGTGTTCTCAACCCTGATCTTGCATTGAACATTGCGGTATCTTTAAGCTACTTTGGAAAAACAAGATATTTGGCATTCATTTAAATTCTAAATAAATAAAAATGGAAGCCTTACATACATAGTAATGMGAAAGCAAAATAATGCATAAGTTTAAAGCTAATACTGTTAATTAAAAATTATKTTTGATATTTGTGAAAGCTGAATGAAAGTTAACAAATAGTTTAAAACTACAATTACCCTRGGATTGTGATTTGTGATGTGACTCTTTAGCATCTTGCTTAAAGTACAGAGAGTGAACTACCCAGTGATGTTATCAACCATTTTACTGGAAAATGGATGTTAATATGTGTGTATTAACAGATGGTATTATATGCTTTTTAAAAATTTCTTTAAGCGCACCATGACTTGGGGCATTTTTATGGCTCAAGTTACGTGGCTGCACCAGATGGCAGTAGAACCCCAGGACTGTCACGCACTCAGGATGGACTTCTGGTGGTAGAGATGGATTTAAATCTTTGCAGGCAAGTCAGTGACAAATGGAATTTTAAGGTAAGCCTGATGATAAAGAAACAGCTCACTTTTAAGACCAACTTATCATATGATACTAGATCAAACAGTTTCCATAATCATGTAATGCTGCAACAGCTAAAAGGAAAGCTTTACTTAGCTAAAAACTTAAATTGCAAAATGAACAGGATTTTCTGGAGGTTAAAAGCATAARTGGGTAGGCACATTCATGGAATTTAGGGAAATGAAAAACTTGGCTTTTGCTCCCAAAGTGTTGATTGCTAGAAACTTGAAGGATCAGTAAGGAAAGTGTCATTATGTGTGTGGTTCTCATATTCTGTTGCTACGCCATTTACTGCTGAGTTGTGAGCGACTAGGTCTAACCTACTAACCTAACATTGATATATATATATAATTTTTCATATTTTGAGGAATTCATTTAAAGAAATCCAACTCCCAAGGATTAAAATCTTTTTGCTTATAGGAGCTTTCTGAATGCAAACTTCTTGCAGTCAGCTTCTGGAATTTGATGACTTCTTGAAGCCACAAAGAAAAGAACCATCTATATTCATCTCTGAAGCATCCTAATTAATTTCTGAATTTTGCTAAGCCAGATTTAGGTGACTACAAGCCTCTCGGAAAGGCTTTAACCACTTTTTTTTCTTGATTCTCAGCCAAAACTAATGTGGATCATCTTTCCTGAGGGTGTAGCTTGATAGAGTTGGTTCAGCAGCAGCTTGTAAGAAGTTGCCACTTCAGCACTGCAGTTTGTTAAACTCTCGGTTGTGCTAGTACAGTTATCTTGGGGCTATGTTATATACTGATGTAGTGAAGATGGAGATTTAAAAAAAAACCCTCAATCTCTTATTTCAATCTGGTCAAGTTTTCAGCAGCCCCTGCTACCATTATGGTAGTACAACATTGAATCCTAACAAAAATTAAAAAGACTAAAGCTCCTGGCTAGCAGCTATCACAATATGTATAGGTTTTTCAGTGATATTACTAGTGCTTGATATAACAAGTCGTTTTTAATGAGTCTTAAATTTTGTACATAATGTTACTCCAAACAGAGACACTTCTTTTACAGAGCAGTTTTATCTTTGTGCCACTTTGTACATTATGTTACTGAGCAATGTTTAATTAGGGTTCTGATTTCAATTTGATAAAAAAAAAGTGCAAGCTTTATGAGAGTTTGAAATGCTGAGTCTTATCAAAAACTAGACTAGAACATGCTAATTTGCTAGTTAAAGTTGAATTTCTTTGTACATGCTGCTAAACAATATGAGGTCTAAAGAAAAAAAAAATCTTTGTCTCTACAGAATTACATTTATTTTTTGCAGGGCTTGTGATAAGTATAAGGCTRTTAAGGTAGTGAACTTAAATTCTGCCAAGAGATCCTTTGGTTTTTTAAGACAGACTGACATTTAATTCTGCCTTACTGCTGAAATCTGAGGTCCTTTTTGTGGAATGTAGAGGTGGGTAGTGTGTCAGGAAGCAGATGGARCATTGCCCGTAGCAGCGTTGTAGGGGCATTCAAACAAAAGCAATTGTGTTGTGTAGGAAAAACAAACAGTGCAAGCAAGGCTGGCTGTTAGCTGTTTTGTATAAAATTCTGTTTATTTTTGTTGTCTTCCCGTCTTGTGCTTTCAGCACRTTACAGTTTTGTTTGGACAGGGTAGATGACTGGCTTTTTTTTATAGAACAGGAAATCTTTATTTCATTTTCTTCTTGTTTGTGGCCCAGACAGAGGTAGTTCTTGAAATCAGGGTAGTGAGGAAGCATGAAGTCTGATTTACCCTTTGGAGAAAAACCTTGGTAGCAGGTAGTCACCTATTTAACCTGCACCAGTATTTGCTGTTTGCATGCAGTGGCACCTAAAAAGGACTTTAGAAGAATGTTCTTGCTAAATGTATCAGCAGCAGAAGAGTTAACAAATTGTGCTTGCTGCATTTTAAAGTATACTCAGGTAAGAAAGAAGCAGTCCATCCTTCATGGAGTCAGCRTTGCCGACTGTGCCCTTAGGAAGAAGAAAGCTGTAATTCAGCTTATTAGCTGACTCTAATACCCACAGCAATAATAATAATTTGTTCTGTTAATGGATAAAGTAGCTGCAGCCCAAATACCCTCAAATGACACCTATGCAAACCTCTTGCTGGCAGCAGGGTGAATCACTTGCTCTTGAGAACATAGCTTTGAAATGGAAACTACCTGGGGAACACAAACCATTCAGAGAGTGGTATCACRACAGGGCAGACAATTCAGGTCGAGGAGATAATTTGAAAGCTTAAGTAGAATTGTTTGCCTTCACTGGCATAACTGATTTAAAAGAGAATTTTGCTAATACACAAGAGAGAAAATCCAGCTTCCACATTCAGCTTTTGATGATCTGAGAGGATCAAAATAGTTTTAAGTCATTAGCAGTTGTCAAGTATGACTCTGCTCACAAAGGAGAACCGCTGGACAGAAGGGTGGTCATTTAAAACTTCTCCTTTTTAGAGTAGAAATGCACTTCTGCTATTTTGGGGGTAATGGTATAGCTTTAGGCAACACAAGCTTAGTTACGAGAAAGTAAGATAGTTTATGCTAAGGCACTGGGAGTCTTGCATATTGAGTGAATTATGATTTTGTTTGGGCAAACTAARAAATGGTGGACATGAGTATTTTCTGCTGAGGTACTTTCAGAGCTCAAAGCCAGAATTTAAACTATGGTTGTTTTTTTTTTTTTTTCCAGATGACTGGTAGATATGAAATGTATGCAGAAGAGCTCAGTGATGCAGTCCAGCCTGAATTTATACCCAATATAATCAGAGAATAAGTCCTAGAAGACATAATCTCAACACAAAAGGTACTATCGGATGAAAGATTTATTGTGGACCACAAATTAATATTTTAATAATTTTTCTTGTAACCAYCTTTAAATAACAGAATTCAAAACTGTATTAAGTAAAATAATTTAAAATGGCTTCTTGAGTTTTTGTTTTTTCTTTTTTGTCATTGCCAGTAATGTTGTATTTCTAGTAAAGTACAGCCGAAGTTTGGAAACAAGTGAACAATACATGGATACAGAAGTATGGTGGTTTTTTTTCCCAGTGCTGTGTCTAGGCCATATAGTTTGATGGAAAGGATGACTTCAGAGATGAAAATGTTTAACTAAGCTTCTTCATTTATTGCATAGTGTATGTTTACCTACTTCTGATGCCCAGTTCTCAGATGCCTCAGTTACCTTAATTTAAGGTAAATGGGGAAGTTTTTTTTTTTTTTTTTAATTACTAACCATTTGCTGTGTATTGTAGTCATTGAAGGCTTCCATATATAAAGCAGGACTGCTTTGGTCTTTTTCTTTTCCTTTCCCTTACACATGACAATGGCAATTGCAAACACTGCCTTTGAAAGGTTTTTTTCAGGTCCAGCAGCAGTGCTGGAGACGGATGCTTTTACCATCTCCAGGTCAGTGCTATGTTGCGAGACAAATACAAACACTGGCTAAACAGCTTGGACTACAATTGCATGTGTTTCGTTGCAAAGAGAAAGCCACAGAGACACAGTGAGGGATCAGCTCWGAATCAGGCATGAAAACCCCTACCTGCTGCTCTCTGCTGTGGTACTCTGGTTGTGGAATATGTATGGAATAGCGGTCGTACATAGGTAACAAGGGCTACTTGGAGTTACAGCGTATGTGAAATGTTGTTTTGTTTAGTTGCAGTGATGATGTAGGTGTTTAGGAAGAGCATTAGGAATACAATTTATACCTAACAACTATGAATTTACAGCTGAAATAAATAAAACTCTAAAAAATTAGGTTCAGCTATGTCACTTCTTTGTTTATAACACTGTCTGTAAAGATCTTTCAAGATTTTTGCATAGTAAACCAGTTAATAAATGCAAATGCTACATTATGCTACAGRGTTATCTACTACTTTAAACTTTTATTGAGAATGGCTTAATTACAAATAAAAATATATTTATGTATAAAATCCTGCATGTAAAATATCCCTTTCTTGGCTATGGACATAATGAAGGAAACAAAGTGACAGACAAAACATTCTCAGAATGAGTATTTTCATAAGCAATCTCATCACAACGAACAAAATTTCCAAAAACGTCAGTGTTCTGAGTATTTGCTCAGGGAGCTTTCTTTTAATCTGAGTCATGTAAAAACTCAATATTAACTTAGCTTGTTCCTCTCCCTGCTATTTTCATCTTTCATWAATATTTTCCATCTGGCCATAAGAAATCCTATTGCAGTGGGTACAACTCCTATTATTAGCTTAAATGGCTTTTCATGTTTCACTTCTGTTTAACAATTTGAACCCTGGGTACCAACTGTTTAGCAGTCAGTAATGTGCATTTCAGACCATTTGGCACATCCTTATGTTTTTTGTACAGGTAAAGATTTACATTTGGATAACTAAATCCAAGAATGGTCTAAACATCAGTTCTGGACCTTCTATAAGAATTGTATTGCTTAGCTAAACCAAGATCACTCTAAAAATAAATCCTATGGCARTTGAATAGTATTGAATAAATTATCTGACTGAAAATGCATGTATTAAGGGAGTAACAGCCTGTAGTTTACACATCTGTTAATGAGTAACACAGTTAATACAATCTCTCTAAAACAAACATCATGAGGTTGGCCTTGGACGTAATGATTTCCTAAATCAGTAGTGTGCTTGTGGCTTTTTTTGAAGGAGTCACAAGGCATTGGCTATGAGAGGTTTGGGACTCGCATCTTTTCCTGGGATGCTAGCGATGGCACTGGTGTTCTGGTTCTACTGCTCACARTTCATACCTTAATTCTTACTCATGCTGGATATGCAGGCTCCAGAATGTATTCCACCTTAGACCACAATAAGCAGAATCGGATACCAGCAAGTTTCTTGCCATGTACCCTTTCTTAAAGCTTCTTAAAGGCTGCTGCATTTTAAATACCTGATATTACATTTTTAGCCTCTTTATCTCCTTCTCAGGTTACTTTTCAGTAAGTGAAAAACTCATAGAAGAAAATGTTTTCTCTTACAAATACTATCTTTTTATCATGCTGGAAGTAGAGAACCCTGTTTATTATTTTCACCATTAATCAGCAATGTCTTTTTGTTGTTATTTCAGAGTTCTGTTCTTATAGCCCTGCCAAAGGTGTGGGATTTCTGGTCTTAAGTGCAAACACAATTTGACTAACTTGAATTTAATATTAATATCTGCTTTTTCTACCTGCTTTAACAGAGGCAGGACTGGAGACACACGTAGGAAACTGTGGTGGTAAGTCTGAACTAGGTGATTATTTCCTGCACTTTACAATGCTCCTCCTCAAACCAGGGTAATACATGAAAGGACAGTGAATTGGCTGCTAATAATTTAACTAGGAAATGTGTAACASAATGAGTAACTGCAGTTTAATCCAAACATAGCTGCAGTGTAAGAAAAGCTAAAAATCTGAGTTCTTGCCTTTTTACTTTAGCTAAGAAAAGCCAGTAGTCCTTATTTCTTCACCAGTTTTTGCTCTTCTTAGAAGGTCACAAAATTAATCGCAACAGCACAGTTTGGCCTCAAATTACAATGTATTTTCTTCAGCTTTTAGATATAGAGTACAATATCTCTTCTATCGTGTTTAAATATAACTCAAAATGTGTCATTAGTGTGTGAATAATCATTTTCTGTGTTTAATTAGTTTGTATTTAGACTGGATACTGAAAACATGGCACATGTAGGTGGCATAATGTACACAAGTTCTCACAAAGACTCATAAAGACTCTTAAGTCTAAATAAAGTATCCTCCCTTAAACTTAGGGGATAATACAGAGCTCTGGGCCATCACTCCTAGAGGAACTGGTCACAAATGAGACAAAGAATGTAATGCAAGGGAACAGTACCAATAGCTACACCTCGAAACTTAATTCAGTGACATAAATGATAAAGCTGTGTAAGGTGAATTTAGTRAAGGGGAAATTTCCTTGAGTGAAAGTGTTCTATTCCTACAATGGGGACAGTGTTGATAAACCACTTCTAAATGGTGAGACTGCTTTGCTGGCTTAACGTAATATTTTTCCTTCCAAAATATCCTGCTGAACCTCAGTTATTTAGGTATAGAATGAAGATCAGCCCTTATGCTTTGAAGGAAAGAGAAAAATGGGTACTTGCTATTTTTCCTGGGTTTGTTTACCTAAGCCTATGCACATATGCCTAAGTGTGTAAGTTCATAAACTTGTTGCTTTTCTTCCATGTGTTTAATTTGAAAATAATCTTAAAGCCAACAGACTCTGAGTCTGCATTTTAAAACTGCTGTCAAGTATGCAATATTAAAAATGGAGAAAAATGTGACACACATTGCAAAATCAGGTATTTCATCAGGAATAAAAAGGTGAAGACAGCACTGCAGTATAGTCCTAGCAATGTCTATAAAGCCTCCCTTGCATATGATCCCACTGCAATTCAGAAGCAAGGTCTGTGCAGGGGGAGTCCTGAGATGAGCAGCCAGCTGCCATGCAGGCTGCACCAGAAATGACTGGAAGCACCAGCTGTGGGTGTCAGCTGTCTGTGTAGATAAAGAGAATATCCTCATCTGTGCCGTAACTTGTCCTGGCTTCCTCAAAGTTACTGATGCTGGTGCTGCATGTTCCTGTTGAGGAGGAGCAAAGTATTAGTACAAGGCAGTTGCCGCTGGAAAGGCTCTTCCACTGGCWCTAGCAGCTTCTACAAAGAAAACAACTCACACATGGACTTTGCCTATCAGCTTTACTCATCTGAAAAACTGTTTAGTTCTCCTTTCAAARGCAGGGCACAGGATCAACGAATGTGGCAAAACAGCTGACGACCAACTGGTTAGTGATGCTCAAAATGCATGCATGCTGCTACAGAGGGTCCAGCTGCCTCTCATTACTGACTTTTAGCAACAAGATTACTAAAGGAGGCACCAGAAGGAAGCAGGACTGAGCTACTCACGGTCAGCGTAGGCTGGGTTGTTGTAGTAAATACTCCCTGAGGCTTTGTTGTAGCCACACAACACGATGAAATGGCCCTGGTAGTCGGGATTCCTGCAGAAGCACTTTTGCCCAATGGGGAGGAAGCAGCAGTATTTGACAGGGCTCGAGCAAAGATCACACAGTAAGAGAACTGCATTCACCAGGACGATGGCTACATGACCTTGGGACAGATGTTTTTGGATGTCTTGAACAGTTACTGTGCTGCAGAAAAAAAAATAACACATTTCTGAACAGCTTAGGAAAAGGGCAAGTATTAGTGTGTGGTGATGGAGAATATTTGTGACATGCAGCTGGTGTGATTATTTTTACACATGACAGGTACAGCTCTGCTGTTAAATCCTGAAGACTTTGTAGGAGACAAAATCTATGTCCTTAAAGGCCTTTTAATCCCATTGCTGCTGCTGAAGTRTAGAACAACAGCTCTTGGTTCTGCACGAATATAAATGTAATCTCAGAATGTATTAGATGCCCTGGAGAAGAGTATTAAAGGAGCTGGCAACTCATTCAGTAACTTGAAAGAATTGTGTTGTGGGAAAATCAAAAGYAAGTCTTCTCATGCGCCTAAAAAAWTTAAAACTCTTTTTATCTGAACCACAATTTTTTTATTGGCTGAGTAGTTAAAAGATCTTATGTTCATAAAGATCTTATACTAATCTACTTTAGTATGTACCCAAATTTGTTTCTGCTACACAAGATTAAGTCTCTCCCAGGTTTAAGTTAGAGCTACCTGATTCTCTGTTCTTTTAAGTACATACTTCTATAATACCTTCTCCAGAAAATGAGTATTAAGTAAATCGAATCTATACTTTCATCTGTTAGAKCTGTCCTTCATTGATGGGGATGGTATATTCCAGTTCCAGATRTTGGGCCTGATTGAACTGATGTGCTGCTTCATCTTTTCCAGTGCTGCTTCTCTTCTCTGATGCCCCAGCTTGAGCAGTGAGCATGAACTCTGTCCCTGCSTATATCACAGTCACCACGCTAAGATTTCTAAAGAAAGAGGACCTGCCTGTGTCTTCTGTCTGGTCAGAGCTCTAGGTAAACAGATGGTGCTGTACAGACTAGGTTAAAAGACACTAATGACTCTGTAAACATAAGGTGCATTGCAGCATTCGAGTAATACTGTGGCTGCTCTGGGCCACTCTCTTCTTGCTCCTAATCATTCTCCCACTTTGAAAACAGAAGTCCAAATCCGAGCTAAATTTAAACTAAAAAAAAAAAAGTTGACTACGCAGTTATTCCTTATCCCTATCAGCTACAGTTGTGCAACAATTTTGCAATTTTCCCCTTCTCCTAGGTTTGCAGTTCTTCTCTTATTTCACGCTTCCCTTGGTAAAAGCTCACCTGTCTGCTTTCCCCTTGCCTTTCTGGCCGGTGCCAGAGATCTCTAATGTTTGCAGAGCAGCAGGGAACAATGGAGTTTATGTCCACAGAGCATTTGCCAGCCTTCCAAGGACAGCAGTGCTTATCGGTGACCTGTTAAGAACTGTAGGCACTCCCTAGTGGGTTATCTTAATGGAAAATCAAATTCAAAATTTAAATAATAGTCAAGTCTGGTCAGCAAATTCAAATCACTGTTTGGTTTCATGGCTGTCTTTTTCCTTAAAAGTCATGATTGTACCTAAATGTACACTCTTTTGAGACAGACATACTAAAAATACTCCAATTCAGAGAAAGACTCTTACACCAGTTTAACTTGATGATTCCAAGAAAAGTGTCAGGCCCACCCTCTCCAAAGAGAAAGGAGAGAAAGCGACAAGCTTACCACTTCTCCACCAGCACCTTGCAGGATTTGGCTTGTGCAAAGAGCTGATTCACTCGATTCTCTTCTGTGTCAAAGTGCTTCCTGTAGAATGACTGTGGAGAGAAGAGAACTACAAACTAAGATGAAGTTTACCTAGTTAATATAGCTAACTCCTGATAGCAAGGGCATGCATAAATTAAAAATCTGGTTACGTGATAAGAGGTCTCTGCTTCAGTTCTCTGGTAATAGGCTAAGATTTCCTGCTCTAAGTCATCAGCTCAAATACACTGCTGATCTGTTGTTGTCATCTCCCTCCAGTGGCTGTCCAGCTGCCTATATGAAGGACGTTGGTCTGGTTTGGTCTGGGCAGGAACCTGCATCAGAAAAGCTACTGCCAGAACAGCGGCTGCCTTGGTGATCTTGAGGAGGACAAGTTGAGCAGATGTGGAGTCTGAGCTCCCCTCTAAAGGTGGATCCTGCAGGTCTAGCACTGCTACCGCCCTGGCTGCTGTACCTGCTCTAGATAAATAGAGGACTTCAGTCTGTCAAATAGGCCAGAATCTTTCTCAAGCACTAAACAAAAATCTTAAAATTCATATTAACGGAATCAAAGATGGAAAGTAGCTGGAATCGTATCTAGCCTCGCCTTGAGAGCTGATTCAAATCTTGTTTATAGCAATTGTGGTCAACTGTCAGKAACAAAGCAAAGCTTTTATAGCGTGACACACAGAGCTCCCTTTGAAATGTCTTGCTGTTTCCCAGTGAATAATAATGCTAACCTGGTTTTTGTAGCCCTTGTCCACTCCAAGCGTCTGGGTGCAAAATTTATGCTTAACACCAAAGTGCCGCATTAGGTAGGCCAGGTCGATGGTCCAGATGCTCTTTGTTAACCGGAGTTCATGGATGGCTTTCTGGAATTCATCGTTGTCCAGGTGGTTCAGGTACCTAGGGTGGTAGAACAGGCAGGGGAAGGGAAGCACAGTCCTCAGGAGAAGCAAAGTGCATGGAGCAGCCCAAGCCTCCACATCACAGGATGGAAGAACTGAAACAACGGGACTGGCTAAGAAATAACCCCAAAAAACAACCCACGAATGAGCCCACATTTACAGGAAGGGAAGGGAATAGGGAATATTTAGCTGGTTTTATCGTTGACTTTTTTACTGGAAAYGTACAGGTATCTCAATTGTTTATCTCGATTGTTAAATTGTTGTCGGAGTGTTAAAATTACAAAGGATGCTGTAGGATGGGGAAGCTATACTGAGAAAGTACAGAACTCTATTCTGAAGGGGTTACAATCTAAATTACRTAACAGCAACATAACAGCAAACACAGGGATGTTAACACTTGCTTCACAGAACAGGTGGATTCCGAAAGGAGGAGCTGTAAAGGCAGTTGGTAAATATTTAAAGGAATATTCTTGGGCACTGATGGTAGAAAAGGCAGATAAAGGCAGGAGCAAGATGGGGAAAGGCAGTTTTAGAGAATTCTAGAGAAGTCAGAAAAACAGATGGAAATATATGAAAAAAAAAACAAACTGGAATTAAGGAAGTAGGGTAAGAAGATTATCTTGGAAGCTGACCTTTGGACAGACTGAAATGGCAACAAGGGTAAAGGGAATGAACAGGGAGAGGTTACAGTAGTCAAGATGGGAAATTACCAGCACACGGACTAACGTCTTGGCAGTAGGGATGGAGAGAAATGAAAATCTTCTGCTTCATATCTACTAAGTGGACATCTAAATAGGTATTTCTCCTGCACCTAAGCTCATGTTCCTCTGTGGAAGGAAAGAGGAGTTCAGCAGGACAGCTACTAGTTTAAAGAAAAAAAAATAAAAGGGCAATACAGTGCATAGCCTTGAAGTTAAAACCACTCCTGAAACAGAAAACCTTCACCCTACAGAGGGGGATTCAACAAGACAGGGGCAATATTTACTCACAAATAGAGGATAAACCTACYAGTCACTTGAAAACAAAGTGAAATGCTGTGGTAAATACTAGTTCTAAATTATAACAGGAAAGATAGATAATTTTTTATTAACTGAAGCATGCTAGTTCAGAAAATTCTTACTTGGTGCTAGTCAGATATGTTGCATTGCTCAAAGCATTTAATTATTCAGAATGTCTTGAAGTTTGTTTTTATTTTCCCCTGTTCTGGCTGGAGAGCTGTGCTAGACCCGGGCAGCGGGAATCATCCAAGGTACCAGAGCCCGTGCTTCCACACACCCTCCGTCCCTGCGCAGCGGTGCCTGCTCTCCCTCTCCCATGGGATGGGATTTCCAATGCCTCGAATGCGGAGCAGTTACTTACTGCAGAACCATCCTGGAGCAGGCCAGCCCGCAGTCCCAGTGGTAGAGCTGCTGGATGACGGGCACTTTGAGCTGCACGCAGTCAACTGCAATGAAAACAACACTTAGGAAAACAGGAACAACGCCCCTCTCTGTATATATGTGTTTTTCAGCATTAAAAAACAATATGCKCCTTTACTGGTACATTACGGTGGGGGAAATCTATGAAATTTTTTTGGTTGTACTTCACCTGATTGGCAGGTCCTTTTTGCTAGGAGGATGTAGGTTTCTTTCCTATTCCTGCAGGGTCTGGTGTAATCTCGTATTATGGTGACACATCTGGGTCACTGTGCAATATTTTGCCCTTCTTGGTGGTGGTGGTGACCTAATCCACCCACCCTAGCTCCCAACTGCCATGTACCTCCTAAAGAGGAGCAGACAGGGCGCAGATCTCGTGTCCAAAGCAGTTCCTGAATGTTCCTCTGCGCCGCAAAGGGGGTCGAGACGCAACAAAAGTCTCCAGGCACCCACTTCTCACCAGCCCCACAGAGCTCGGCCTTTCCCACAGAGGCGCCTTTTCCCTCAGGGAYTGTAATTTGTGAGCAATTCTAAGCCAGCAAAGCCGACAAACGACCATATTTGATCCTTWATATTCTACTCTCAACATTTCAGCAATGGAAACCGCGTAATTCCACTCTCTCTGTGTGTTCCTTCCAGGCTCAGGGCATGTGCAGCGCTCTGCCCCTCGGCAGCTCCCTCATCACTTGGACAACTTGGTTTTCCTTGGCTCTGCTGCTGCTTCACCCTGAACCAGGGCCAGCCTCAGGGACGCGGCTCGGCAGCCCCRGCACCGTCGGGGTTACGGTCCCAATTCATCACCTTAATCCCAACCATCACGACTTTATTCCCTAATTCTTCGGGGGGTCTTTTCCATCCCTCCACTTTGGACTAGGGAAGACCTTCGGAAGTTGCTACCGCAGCCTCGGGAGCATCTCAACAGGGCGATAATCCCCCCCAGCCTCGCGGGCTGCCCCAGCTCGGYAGAGCTCCCCCGGCCGGGCCCTTCCCCACAGGCACGTCCCGTTACTGACGAGCAGGGCCTCGGGAGGCACCAGCCAGGCGGGAGGCTGCGGCCTCCTCCCGAGCGCCSCTCGGGCCGCTCCGCCCGGCCCCACGCGGGGGCTCCCGGCCGCACTGACCTGGCGGCGGCTCCGCGGCCTCGCGCGGGCTCCTCATGGCGGGGCGGCCGCCCGCTCCCC